>NW_004625049.1:45902-64656 GCF_000247695.1 Heterocephalus glaber
GTGAGCAGAGTGAAAGACATGATTAGAGGCTCTAGAAAAGAAACAGATAATAAAATAAATGACCACAGAAATATGCTGGAAGCCATGAATACCCAGCATAAGAAAGAAATGGAAAACATGATTGCCCAACATAGGAAAGAAATGGAATCCATGAAACAGATTCAAACAGATATTCAAGAAATTAAAACTGCATTGAAAGCATACAGAATAGATTAAGGGAATCTGAAGATAGAATATCAGATATAGAAGACGGGATTGCAGTGAAGGACTTGAAAACAGAGATTTCTTAAAAATAGCAAGAGACCATGAGAAATCAGTCAAGAAGCTGATAGATTATGCAAAGAAGAACAACATAAGACTGATAGGAGTCCACGAAAAAACAGGAGAAATTGCAATTGACATAAAAAAGTGTTCACAGAAGTAATATAGAAAACTTCCCAGACAGAGGTGGAGAATTGGGCCTACAGACAAGTGAGGCATATAGAACTCCAACTATTCATGATAAAAAAAACTACACCTAAACATATAATAGTCAAGATCTCAGAAACCCAATGGAAAAACAAAATCCTGCAGGCAGTTAGAGAAAAGAAACAAATCACCTACAAAGTAAAGCCCATCAGAATCACAGCAGACTTCTCAACAAAAACTCTCAAATCAAGGAGAGCCTGGAGTGAAGTATTTCAAGCCCTAAAGGAAAATAAATACCAACCTAGACTGCTGTATTCTACAAAATTATCTTTCAAAATTGATGGGGAAATTAGGTACTTCCATGACAAAGAACACCTGAGGAACTTCAGGAACACAAAACCAGCACTCCAAACAATCCTAAGGAATATCCTAGAAAAACACAATAAAGGTCATAACTTTATGATACCCAGCAGCAGGTAGCCACCAGGGAAGGTAAGACACTAAAGTTAAAGGGGGAAAATATGAAATAAAAGAGCCCAAAACAGTAAAACATCATGACAGGGATGAGTCAACATCTATCAATTATAACTATCAACATTAATGGCCTCAATTCACCAATCAAAAGAAATAGACTAAGAGAATGGATTAAAAAGCAAAATCCAGCAATACACTGTATACAGAAACACACCTAACTCAAAAGGAGATTCATAGACTGAAAGTAAAAGGATGGAAAACAGTTCTCCATGCCACAGGAACCCAGAAAAAAGCAGTGGTAGCAATTCTATTTGTGGACAGATTTCAAACCAAAATGAGTTGAGACACAGATGATCACTACATCCTTGTGAAGGGAACAATCCAAGAGGAAGAGATGACAAACCTAAATATATATGCACCGAATACAAATGCCCCCAACTATACAAAGCAAATATTAATGGACATGAAAAACCAAATAAGCACTAATACAATTATAGTGGAGGACCTGAATACCCCACTATCACAAACAGACAGATCATCTAGACAAAAAATTAACAACAAAATTCTAGAATTGAACCAAGCTATTGAACAAATGGACTTAATAGATGTTTTCAGAGTGTTCTGCCCCACAAAATCACAATACACATTCTTTTCAGCTGCACACGGGTCATTCTCCAAAATAGACCACATGCTAGCTCATAGGACATGTCTAAGTAAATATAAAAAAACTGAAATTATCCCCTGTATATTATCAGACCATAGTGCAATAAAATTGGAGGTCAATAACATGAGAAACTGCAAAATACCTACAAACACACGAAAATGTAATAACACCCTCCTGAACAACCAATGGATCATAGAGAAAATTAAATAAGAAATTAGACAGATTCTACATGTAAATGATAATGCCAGTACAACATACAGTAATATATGCAACCCAATGAAATCAGGTCTATGAAGGAAATTAATAGCAGTGAATGCCAATATTAGGAAAACAGAGAGAAATCAGTTAAATAACCTAAGGCAGAACCTCAAGCTCCTAAAAAAAAAGAGCATAACAAACCCAAATCTAATACAAGAAAGGAAATCATAAAGATCTGAGCAGAAACAGATACAATGGAGACTAAGAGAACAATACAAAAAATTAATGAATCAAAGACTTGGTTTCTTGAAAGAATAAAGAAAACTGATAAACCCTTAGCCAAACTTACCAAAAAAAATGGAAAGAAAAGGCTCAAATCCATGCAATTAAGAACAAAAAAGGTGAAGTCACGACAGACCCAGCAGAAATCCAGAGAATCATGAATACCTACTTTGAGAACCTGTACTCTAATAAAATGGAAAACACAGATGACAGGAACAGATTCCTAGATACATATGAATTAGCAAAATTAAATGAAGAAGATATAGAAATTCTAAACACCCCAATTACAATGAGTGAAATTGAAAATGTAATAAAATATTTACCAACAAAGAAAAGCCCAGGTTCTGATGGCTTCACTGCTGAATTCTACAAGACATTTAAAGAAGAACTACTGCCTTTACTCTTTAAACTCATCAAGGAAATTGAAAGGAAACAAGGCTTCCAAATTCATTCCTGGAAGCAAGAGTTACTTTGATTCCAAAACTTGGGAAAGACCCAAACCAAAAAGAGAAATACAGGCCGATCTCCCTAATGAGCATAGATGCAAAAATCTTCAACAAGATACTGGCAAACAGAATACATAGGGTCATCAAGAAGATCATACACCCTAACCAAGTTGGAATTATCCCAGGGATGCAAGGATGGTTGAACATTCATAAATCAATAAATGTAATACACTATATTAACAGAGTCAAGGACAAAAATCATATAACCATCTCAATAGATGCAGGAAAGGCATTTGACAAAATCCAACACCCATTCATGATAAAAATGCTACTGACAATTGGCATAGAAGGTCTTTATCTCAACCTGATTAAGGCTATCTATGAAAAACCAATAGACAACATCATACTAAATGGTCAAAAACTGAAAATCTTCAAGCTAAAATCAGGAACAAGACAAGGATGCTCACTATCACCACTCTTGTTCAATATAGTTCTGGAACCATTAGCCACAGCAATTAGAAATGAGAAAGAAATAAAAGGAATCAAGATAGGAAAGGAAGAAGTTAAACTGTCATTATTTGCTGATAATATGATACTTTACATAGAAGACCCCCAAAACTAGGTCAAAAGTCTTCTAGACCTAATTGACAGATTCAGTAGAGTAGCTGGATATAAGGTCAAAACTAAAAAAAATAGCCTTCTTATAAACAAATAGTCTTCTTATAAACAAATAGCAGACACATTGAGAGAGAAATTAGGGAAATAATTCTTTTTACAATAGCATCCAAATAAATGAAACATCTAGGAAGCAGCCTAACAAAGAAGCAAGAGACTTCTACATTGAAAACCACAGCACTCTGAAAAAGGAGATCGAGGATGATATAAGAAAATGGAAAGACATCTCTTTTTCCTGGGTAGGAAGAACCAATATAGTGAAAATTGCCATACATCCAAAACTACTATATAGATTTAATGCAATGCCAATTGAAATTCCAATATTATACTGCACAGAACTAGAGAAAACAATCCAAGAAATTTATTTGAAATTAGAAGAAACCTACAAGAGCAAAAGCAATTCTAGGTGACAGAGACATGGCTGGGGGTATCACAAGCCCCAACTTTAAACAATACTTCAAAACTATTGTGATAAAAACAGCATGGCAATGCCAAGGAAACAGACCCAAAGATCAGTGGAGTAGATTAGAAGATGCAGAAACAACTCCAGACATACTCAGCCACCTCATCTTTGATGAAGAAACCAAGCACCCTTACTGGAGGAAAGATATGCTCTTTAATAAATCATGTTGGAAAAACTGGATTTCAACCTGCCAGAGCTTAAAACTAGACCCAAACCTATCATCATGCACTAAACTAAGATCAAAGTGGATTAAAGATCTAAATATTAAAACAGAAACACTAAAATTTCTGGAAGATAAGTTAGGTAGAACTCTTGAAGACATTGGCATAGGAAAAGACTTTATGAACAAAACTTCAATAGCATGGGAATTAGCAAAATGAATCAACAGCTGGGATCTCATCTTATTTAAAAGCTTCTGCACAGCAAGGGAAACCACCAACAGAGCTAAGAGACAACCTACAATGTAGGAAAAAAAATTTAGCAGCTGTACCTCAGATAGTGTTCTACTATTTAGAATATATAAGGAATTGAAAAAAATCAAACTTCACAAATTCAAAGACCCAATTCAAAAATGGGCATATTAAATGAACAGACATTTCTCAGACAAAGAAGTAAAAGCAGCAAATAAATATATGAAAACATGTTCAGCATCACTGGTCATTCGAGAGATGCAGATGAAAACAACACTGAGATTGCACCTCACCCCACAAAGAATGGCTGCTATCAAGAAATCAACCAATAACAAATGCTGGTGGGGTGTTGAGAGAAAGGAACCCTTCTCCCTTGTTGGTGGGAATGTAAATTGGTGCAACCACTGTGGAAATCAGCATGGTGATACCTCAAAAGGGCTAGAGGTCCCATTTGACCTAGCTATTCCCCTGCTGGGGATCTTCCCCACAGAATTAAAAGAATCATACCACAGCGATATATGTGCACCCATGTTTGCAGTGGCACAGTTTGTAATAGCTAAAACTTGGAAACAGCCTAAGTGCCCATCAACTGGAAACTAGATAGAGAAGATGTGGTTTTTTTATAAATTGGAGCCATAAGAATGAGAAACTAGAGACATTTATAGCTAAATGGATGCATATTGAGGCCATACTCTTACGTGAAATAAATAAGACACATATGTTTAAATGCCAAATAGTTTCTTTAGTGTGAGAAACTGAAAGGGTAAACAAGGATTAAAATGAATAATTCATAATTTTAAATAGTAGAAGGTCCAAAGGTGTAGGTGTGGTGTGAGGGGAAGGGGAAAGGGAAGAAGGGAAAGGAAAAATTATGAGAAAATAAACAAATGTAAATGAAATTTATGTAAATAGGTAATGGTGGAGGGTGTGAAGGGCACATAGCCAATACAAAAACAATAAGAGCTAAGATACATCATGTACAGGTACAAGTACCCAATGATAAATGTAAACGTATTGTATACCTAAAATGTACCAATAAAATAATTTTTTAAAAAGCAATGACATTAAACTGCTGTATAACTCAATTGTACTTAACAGACATTTTCAGAATTTTCTTTCCAACAAAACCAGCTCATCAATCTATTTCCAAATAGGCTAAAACTGTGTTTATTTAGCAGCTAAAAAATTAATATAGCTCATTGTGTATCAAATAATGATGAAAGGATAAAAGATATCAATAATATTAGAAAGTACAAGAATACAAAAATATTTGGAGATTAAACTATGCATTTTTGAATGTACAGTATGTCTTTGAAGATATCAAAGGGAAGACTTAAAAAATTCATAGAGTCAAATAAAATTGAAAATAAAACTCACTAGAAACTATGTGAAATCTTGAAGATATTCCAAAGATATTTATTGGTATTAGTGTCTGTTAGAAATCAGAACAATATCAGAGAGGAACCCTAACTATACATTTCAAAGTAATAAAGTAATTAGAAATCAAACTGCAATCCAATTGAAAAATATAATTAGTAAATATCAGAGCTGAAATTAATGAAATAAAAGCTAAAATGCAATACAAATGATAAATGAAACAAATAATAGGTCCTTTGAAAAGATAAAGCAGATTGATAAACCCTTAGTCAAACACTTTATTATCCTTTTTAACACTTAAACACTTTTTGTGATTTAATAGTTATTGTCAGTATGTGAAAAATTTGTTAATAAATAGTACTTATGAGAAATTACATATTAATCTTCAAATGGCAAATATTTCAAGAATTTCTTCTATTGTACTAATGTTAAATTTATCATATTAAATTATAATGTGGTAAATTTGTTGACCAGTAAAATCAAAACTGGCAAACCCATGAAGACACATTCTAGTGATCAGTGGGATGGATAAGGAATATTTAATCACAGGTTCCATGTGACTGAGATAGAGTGACCCTGGAAGAGTCTGAGTAGAATACCCACATCTCCCCAGGCACTGGCCCTCAGCACCCAAGGAAGCATTGAGGATGCACAGGCTCATTCCAGGCCTTGGCCCAGACCCAGCCTGTGAGCAGGACACAGCCCAGTGGTCCCAGTCCCAGAGGACTTTCCCAGGTAGCACGTGGGCAGCAAAGCACCTGCAACAGCATGGCTGTATTCAGGACTCAGGGCTCACTGTGGAGGAGCAGGCCAGAGGTGTCTGTGGGCTACAGGGACTTGGGAGGACTGGGCAGGCTTTGCTCATGCAGGGTTGGGGCTCTGGTACCCTTGGTCTAGGGGAGGACAGGGCAGGGCTCTGAGTGTGCATTCAGGGAAGTTGTCAGGGGAGTCAAGACTCTTGAAGAAGCCCTTCAAATAAAAAAAAAATGGGGATAAGTCATTTTAAAACCACACTTTTTTAACAAGACAACTTTAAAAGAAATTTTATTTAGCTAACATGACTTTAAAAGATAGATACATAAATAGATGCTAGATGACTGATGGTTTTTTACTTAAAATAGTCAAACGGAATGTGCTCATTAAATATGTTAAATTATTTTTAAAATATGAAGGTAGTTTATATCTAAAACATAAAATTTAAAAAAAGATGAGAGTGATTCTGAATATGTAATGTGAATTGATAATAAAACTGGTTGATAAATTTAGAGAATGACTGATATTGTCTATAAATTAGTTTCTTGATATAAAAATATAGTAAGACTCTGCCATACATTAAATTATCCTTTCTTCTTGAAAGCATGGCTGCTTTAAATAATAACACTATATGATACAATATACATTGAAATTTTATATAAATGAAAATGATATTTCAAGATGTCAGATTTCATTGAGTATTAAATGAACTAAGATATTTATAAGAAAATCCATATTTCAGAATACATACTCTTCAAGTAGCAAGAACAGGAGTATTATATATAGACCTCGGCTGTACCTACTGAGCATGGAATACACTGGGGACAATTTGAAGATTCTTGAATTTGGACTTGGTAAGATCAATTATTTTTTCCAGGAGTAGGGATATTTTCATGCAGGTCCATGAGGTGTTGAAACAGATGTTGAAAGCTTGGCATGAATCCCGTTGTTCCTGTGGATTAGTCTACATTGGAAACATTCCATATTTAATCTACCATTTCATATTTAATTCCATATGTAATTAATTTAGAAAATGAGTGCAGTAATCTGTGTCAAAATGGTGAAGTTGAAAAATGAAATGGATGTAGAGTTTCAGGCACAGTTGCTGCAATTTTACACTCGGAAGTGTTTTTTGTACTAACTTGTGACTATGGCCCTGGATTTGAAGGGAGCACGGGGTGATTGTGGCAATGACACAGGGACACAGTGGCCTGTCTCAACCTGCTCCTGTGAAATCTGAAAGAAGAAGCAGCATGTGAGAGTTTCACTTCTCCTTAAGTGTAATGGAACATAGGTTTCCTTATTTCTCCAGTTCACTGTTTTCATTTATTTTTTTTTCCCTTTGAGCAAAAGAAGATATCAAAGGAAATGCATTTTCATTTCTGCAGTATTTTAACTGATATGATTCTGTTGATTGTAAAACTTTTTTTCTGTTTGATAAAACACTATATGATGAAACTTTCCACTAAAGCTTCTTTTATGAGTTATTAATTTCTAAACACCACATTTAGATGAAATGTTAATGGTGTGAGAGTAGGGTTTTTTAATTTAAAAATACCTATTGTAAATAATAGAGATTTTCCTAGGAATCATGGATGAGTCCCAGTCATCTGTCTTTCTCCACCCACTGCTCCCTGATTATGCTGCCTCACCGGTCATAGTAGCAGTTCATGGCCATCACTGCTGCACAATCATCTCAGTTGTCAGGGAAACCGTAGCAGTGCCTGCACAGACACCTTTAAGGTGGGGAGTTGTATGGGCCACTGGGATCCCAAGCCTGTCCCTGGGCATCTGTCCCTACTTGGGACACATGGGCTCTCCCCCCATGGTCTGGCCCAGGGTGGGCTCATCCTCAGTGCAGGCCAGGGAGGGACACACAGGTCATGTCCACCAGGGCAGTGCATTTCCCTGCTGAGTGGGAGAAGTGGAATTGTGTCAGATGCTGCGCCCAGATTGTGTAGACAGCAGTGTGAACCCACCCGAGCCTGACCCACATTCTCAGGAGGAAACCCTGTGATTTGCTCACTCCTCTCTCAGAACACCTGGGTGCCCACTTAGGTTGGACCTCCAGCTGATGCTGATCAGTCATTATGGTATTTCCTGGATGTTTATGACTTACAAGGACACAGTTTAACATAGGTCCTCACTCTGCACTCCAAATCCCTTCAAACCCTAATAATATTCTCTGTCTTGTTTCTGTGTATTTCTAAATGACTGAAAACAAAAACTGCTTATCAATTTGAAGAGACTATCATGATATATAATAAAACCATACAAGAAATTATATTCTTTTCTCCTTTTTACTAGAATCTGGTATAAAACCCCTTGAAGGAAGGAGGCATCTCATGAAGGACTCAGTTCCAGACACTGCAGAAATATGTTTGATTATCCTGCAGAGGACATTCTCTGGAGTCATTTGTCTTCAATTTTATAAGACTGTAAGGTCACATACCTGCTGCCAATTTGACTTCATTCTCATAAGTGGGCATGCAGACACAGGCATGGTCAGATTTTCAGAGCTGAGACACATGTGTTGTTCCATGTCCTGCAAAGGCTGATCTGGTCCCAGGATTATAAAGTTTCTGCCTGCAGGTGATTAAGAACAGTCCCTCTGCAAACCTCCAGGCCCTTAGGATAACCTGCCAGGCACAAAAATAGAGGAACTGAGCTGTTGGAAAAACACAGTGGGGAAATTTCTTGGTTTATTATTATGTTTTCTTTTAATATTTGCATTCTTGTAAGAAATAATCGTTCACTTCCTCTTAATATTTCTAGTGAAACAAACATAAAAATTACTATGTAAATGTTAAAAGTTTATAAACATAATCTGTTCTCAAGCAGGAAGTGAAAGCATCACTTGGGGTCATGAACATGTATGAAAATATGGCGCTATAACTGAGATACTTCCATTCATTTAAACATATACACCTGGGCCGGGGATTTAGCTCAGTGTTTTCACTGCCTGCCTTGCAAGCACAAGGATCCAAGTTTGATCCCTGGTACAAAAAAAAAAAAAAAGAATAAAATAATAAAAACATGTGCACTTTTAATGTAAGTTTTCTTATTGATGACATCAGATTTTCTAAGTGAATAAAATATCTGAGTTTGAAAAAAGGCATTAAAATATGTTATTTTGATAAATTTACAGATTTATTATATTTTGTTAAAACGTGTTTGCCATCTTCAACCACCTGTGTGAGTTAGAAAATTCAAGTCATTTTTCAAATATTTGTTCTTTATTCAAAAGCTATAATAGTTGAATAGTTCAACTTTTCAAATAATGAAGTGAAATAACTTCTTATTTATATGTACCACATCACTGCAGGTGCTCTCAGGAAAAGCTAAGCAAATGCCTGACGGAAAATTACAATCAGACCTCTACCAACTTCATCCTCCTGGGCCTATTCCCCCAATCAAGCCTTGGACTTTTCCTCTTAACTCTCACTGTCCATCTTTCTGATGGCCCTGGCTGGCAACCTGTGCATGGTTTTGCTCATCATCCTGGACACCCAGGTCCACACACCCACGTACTTCCTGATCAGCTAGCTCTTGATCATGGACCTCATTTACATCTGCATCACTGTTCCCAAGATGGCTTCCAGTTTCCTCTTTGGAAACAAGTCCATCTCCTTCACTGGGTGTGGGGTGTAGATTTTCTTCTTCCTGACTTTAGCAGGTGCAGAAGTGCTGATCCCGATGTCTATGACCTATGACCATTATGTGGCAATTTGCTTCCCTCTGCACTACCCCATCCACATGAACAGAAGAGTGTGTGTGCTGATAATCCTGGGATCCTGGGCCATGGGTGTTGTCAACTGCTAACCTCACACACTCTACATCCTCCATATCCCTTATTGGATGTCCAGGGCCATCAATCAGTTCTTCTGCAATGTCCCAGCCATGCTGACTCTGCCCTGTGGTGATACCTGGGCCTATGAGTACACTGTGTTCCTCAGCTCTCTCATCTTCCTCCTGTTGCCTTTCATGTTCCTCCAGGGTTCCTACAGGAAAGTGCTCCTTGCTGTCTACCACATGCACTCATGGGAAGGCAGGAAGAAGGCCTATTCCACCTGCAAAACCCACCTCACTGTGATGACTTTCTACATTGCACCCTTTGCTTACACTTTTCTCCACTCCAAGTCCTTTCTGTCTCCAGCAGAGGACAAGGTGGTGCTTGTCTTCTACACCATCCTCATCTCAGTGCTCAACCCTGTGACCTACAGCCTGAGGAACAAGGAGGTGCTGGGAGCTCTGGAAAGAGTGGCGGGAAGTTCTGTTCTACAAGAATGTAGGTAAATTTCTTCCTCAGTGTATGCATCAGTGGATAGGCACTAGAGAAAAAAATTCAGTGCTGAGGCCTCAGAAAGTAGAATTAAGGTTTAGGACTATAAAATTCTGAGGCATGACATAATAATAATTATGTGTTACTGTATATAAAATTTTGCTTTCTTTGTCTACCCTTTCCAAATATAATATTGGGCCTGAAGTTTTTGTCATTTAGGGAAAAATATTTAATTATTATGGAGATATTAAAATGGAAAACACAGAAAACTTTTCAGTCCTTTTAAATGTGTTGTGTGATGAAACCTTTGTTGAATATGCTAAAGTTTAAATACTACAGCAAAAAGCACATTGCTGTAAATCCCCCTCAAAACACTCACAGTCCTTTAAACACACTTATCCCATTGTCCTTGCTACATTTTTTACTCTGACCTCTCAAAATTTATGTGATTGGATAAATCATGATATTGAGTTTTCTCATGGGTAACGGGAATATATAAAGGAAAGCTTGAGGCCATACTCTTAAATGAAATAAATACGACCATATGTGTAAATACCAAATAGTTTCTCTAGTGTGAGAAACTGAAAGTGTAAATAAGGATTAAAATGATTAAAGCGAATAATTGATAACTTGAAATAGGAAAAGTTCCAAAGGTGTACAGGTGGTGGGAAGGAAAGGGGAAAGGGAAGAAGGGAAAGGAAAAATTATGAGAAAAGAAAAAAAATATGGAAATGAAATCTATGTAAATAGGGAAGGGTGGAGGGGGTGAAGGGTGCACAGGTAATGGGGAAAGATAAGAACTAAGATACATAATGTACAGTTACAAGCCCCCAAAGATAAATGTAAATGTATTGTATACCTAAAATGTACCATTAAAATAATTTTGAAAAAATAAAATTAAAAAAAAGTAAAGCTACCTGAGTTCACATCTTCACCTACACATGCCGATTACTACTGTACATCCAGAATGCACACTGACACAGTGTGAGGGCACAGAGGACAGAAACTTCCTTTACCTAATGATCATTGCTAACTCCCATCACCAGCTAACCCACTGAATCTGTGTTCTCAACACATCGCAACTCTAATGATTTCCATCAACATATAATTATAGATTTGCACCTAAAATGCAGTGCATTTTGAGTGACATTGGGTAAAAATGGAGCACAACACATGAAAAATAGAATATTATCTGTCAACTTTTGATTCTTCAATGAAACATAATACATGAGTGCCCATTCATTAATCACAGAAATCCATCCATGTCCTATTCAGTCTGTGTAGAAATGGTTTGTCCTTATTTCATGAGTCCTCCACAGTGTTTTTGACACAAGTTGTCACTGTTTTGCCCTAGGTAGGCTTTAGCTCCTGGACTCAAGCAGTCCTCCTGCCTCAGCCTCTTGAGTGTCTAACCCCTAGGCATGTGCCACTGCAGTACGGAAACATTTTCCCCCAAGCCTTGCTCTTTGGGACACAGAATGGGCTTCCTTTTAAAAATGAATGAGTAGAATGGCTCCACTACAGAGGTGTGTGCTCTAGTGAATAATTCCTGTGGGCTAAAGGGAGACATTCAGAGATGAGTAAGAGAAACAGCTGCATTTTACTTGTTTTGACTCCTGATTTCTTTCCCTTTGAGCCCATTCCTCTGGCCATCCATGCTCACTGCAGGGTTACAATGCAGAAGCTGAAGGCTGAGTCCTGGCCCCTCAGATTAACAGCACCCCGGGTCTCCCAGGACTGGTGGGCCTCAGGGGGTGACCTGCTCTTCCTGTGTCCTGGCTGCCTCACCTTGTGTTACCCACACTAGGTCTTGGGCTACCTGGAGACTCTGCTGCCCTGGGAAGACGAAGACCTCAGGTCCCACATGCTCAGCTCCATCTGTGTCTCCTCCTCAAGTCCTGGGACCTGGCCCACAGAGCCAGAGATGAGACTGAGAAAGCCCAGGATCATGGAAACCTCCTCAGGCCCTGTGTCCACATCCAACAGGGTCTCACAGCTCCTCCTCCTCCTCACAGTTCAATGCCTGGGGGCCTGGAGGGCCAGATGGGCCTTGCTATAATAGCCAGGGCAATTTACTGAAGGTGACAGAGAGGTGCTTCAGCTTCCAGAGACAAGGGCAGTCAGTCTGAGAATTTTCACTTCAGGAATTGTTTCTGCCCAAATATTAGCAATTCAAATATTTATAAATCCTTATACAAAGTAATTGTGCAATGTTATTCATTTCTGAAGAAAATACATAAATAATTTCTTAGAAATAAGAAATATGTGTACATGATTAAATTTCTATTTGTAAAAAAAAATTACTGAATATTTTGTGAATAATACCCTACAATATCAATAATTTTATAATTTTAATTACCTACTTTAGTAATGATAAAATTGTTCCAAAATTCAGTGGACTTTTCCAAAGGAAATAATTCAAACCTTTAGAATACAGTTTATGATACTCTAAGATTTTCTATTTACATACTCTTATTAAATGCATTGCATTTCATGCACTTTCTTCCACTACAAACAAAGTGAGAAATAATCAACACCTGCAGGCACAGCATACCCATGCAAGCACTGAGCTACAGTATTAAAACAAGGTTCCATGACAAACCAGAGCAGGACAGCCTGGGCAGGTCCCCATGAACCTACCTGGTCCTTTCCATGGCAGCCTAGAGAGATCCCAGTGCCCTGCAGGGCTCTTCCTCACCTTGGCCTCAGGCCAGGCCATGTCCTCAGTGACTGCACCCCTCTGGTTGGTCTCAGCAGACATTCACCAGGCACACAACAGTCCTTAGACTCAGTCCACAGCTACAGGGGGAGGGAATCCTGGTTGCTGCTCAGTCTCCTGGAGGTACCTAAAATCCCAGGTGAGGAATGAGAGGAGAATTTGCAAATTCGTCAGGATAGATCTCAAAAAGTTGACTCAGAAACATGACTTTGTTCACCTGTGACTGTGGGATCACAGCAAACTTGACTCAGTCCTGAGGCTCTGGGGAGGTGACTGTCATGGGGGTGATCCACTGCTCTATGGGGTCATCCATCAGTGGAGCATCCTTGAGACTTTGTGTCCTACTCACACTCTTTCTGACCCACTCACCTCCTGCCCTCTGTGGACTTAGCAGCTGTGTTTCTCCTGGCCCTTCCTGTATGTGGCTCCTGTCTTGATACCAGCCACCAAATGAAAGCAGGAGCCAAAGTAAACTAATTTTCTAAGCTGTGAGTGTCAGTTATTTTCCCAGGAGCTTGAAAGCAAAGCAGCACAACAGGTAATCAAGGCAGTGAGTTTTTCAATGTGGGGAGGTAATATGAGGTACTATTACCACCTTTATCTTTGATTTACTATTTGGGAGGAGAAATTCTGGTATGTGCTTGAGAGAACCTCATTTCAGAAACAGACTGGAAGTTGAATTTGAGCATAAGTTCCTGTACTTTTCATACCACTGAGCACAGGCATCCTGGGTTATGAGGTGCAGAAAAGAGAAAGTGAGTTTGGATCCAAGGATAAACCTGTGCTCTGGGTAGGATGGCAGATGGTGACACTGGAAGCCAGGAGAGCACATTGTACTGCATGGGCTGTCCCTGTGGTCAAGTGACAATTGAAACATAAATTCTATACTTACAATCCAAACTCATAGTGACACTGATAAAGGGTGCATTTTGTCTTCAGGCATTTTGTTTTGTTTAGTTTTTGCTTGTTTTCTTTGTTTTTTCCAAGAATGATGAGTGATTCTCTGAGCATTTGTAAACTTAATTGTGCAACTTGCTTCTGGTTTTATCTTCCTATAAGTCCATTTTACTGCACTTAAATACACAGAAATTATAACAATTACTTCAATATGAAGATATGAAATAGCCCTTGTGGTAAAAAAGTGAGACTGGTTAAATGAAGCAAGGGCACAATTTTTATTGTTCAAAAACACACTTTGGAAAGGATTCCAGAAACCAAATGAGCATTAGCTGTGTCAATCTCTGTTTAAATCCAGTTCTACTTTATGCTTTTAATTTTGCAATTCATTTAATTTTTTTCTGTGCAGAAGACAACATTTTAGCAAAATAATAGTAATTTTGACATGCAAAAGCTGTATTGAGAACTAAGTAGACAGTATACAAAAACAAATTGAATTCTATACCTTTGGAGAAGGACAATGAAAATCAGGTATATTTATTCTCATGATGATAGTTATTCTGATGAAGTGATGATGACAGTGATGTGTATTTTAAATTCCCAATTACTGTGCAGTGCTGTCTCACACAAAGTCATCACCGAGTGTGCACTGTGTGTTTCCTCACAGTCAACCACAATCATCCACATTTCCTTCTTGAAAGACTCAGTGTGAACTTCCCAGCTGGAGTTTAACTTTCTGAAATGTTAATGGAAAGATTTAGATAAAGTTTCACCCTAAACTTTACCTGGTTATGTAAAGTATGCAGTGTAGGAGAATAAGACCAAATTTAGTCCCAAAAGCTTCATATCATGGCTCTCTATGTATCCATGAGATGCCTTCCACCTACCTGCCTGCTTATGTATTAATACTAATGCATCATTGTGGACCTTCAGAGAGGCAGATAAGTTAGGGACACTCAAACTCACAAAAATATTACTGGAAACAATGCACTTCTTTGTGCCCTAATTTTAGCATTGTTTATACTATAGAAAATATTGAAAATGAATATTATATCATTAATAAGTGAAGTCATTTATTCCTAGGTGAGGAGAGTAATCTAGACCCCTATCCAGTCTTTGCTCTCTGGTGTATTTGTAGTGGAAATGCTCTCAGAGAAGGGGACCCAGGAGATCTCCCCACACACTGTGAGCACTCTCCTCCCTGACTCCCTTCTGGCACCTGAGATTCTACAGAATCGGTTCACAATGTGGTGAATCCAAGTGCACCAAGGTCAGTGAGGAACATCTCTTAGTGGTGCAGACTCAGGTATGGCCAGATTTGTGTAAGGATTGTAGTGGCTTTCCAGAATCGATGACACCAAAGCTCTCTCAATATATACTCATGTTATATTTAAAATGTGTGTAATTTATGAATAAATATAAAAATAATTATTAACAAAACGTTAAAAATCTGATTATACTTGGGAATTTTTGAATTTGATAATGATCTCTACCTATTATTTGTTGCACCTCTCTTTAGGTTAAACCATACCAATGCTCCATGGAAAATTACAATGAGACCTCTATGGACTTCATCCTCCTGGGCCTTCTACCCCCAAGAAGCCTTGGCCTATTCCACTTCACTGTCACTATCCCCACCTTCCTGATGGCCTTGCCTGGCAACTTGTGCATGGTCCTGCTCATCCTCCTGCACACCCAACTCCACTCACCCATGTACTTCCTGCTCACCCACCACTCCCACACGGACCTCATTTACATATGCATCACTGTCCCCAAGATGGCTTCTGGTTTTCTATTTGGAAAGACATCCACCTCCTTCACTGGGTGTGGGGTGCAGAGTTTCTTCTTCCTAACTTTAGGAGCTTCAGAAGCGCTGATCCTGATCTCTATGTTTTATGACCCTTATGTGACTATTTGCTTCCCTCTGCACCACACCATCCACATGAACAGAAGTGTGTATGCTGATGATCCTTGGATCCTTGTCAATGGGTGTTGTCAACTCCTGTGCTCAAACTGTATACATTCTCAGTATACAGGACCACCAATCATTTTTTCTGTGATATCCCAGCCATGCTCACTCTGGCCTGTGGGGACACCTGGGTCCATGAGTTTACTGTGTTCCTCACCTCGGTGGTCATCTTTCTCCTGTTCCCTTTCATGGTCATCCTTGGTTCCTATGGGAAAGTGCTCCTTGCTGTCTACTGCATGCACTCACAGGAAGGCAATAAGAAGGCCTGTTCCACCTACAGCACCACCTCACTCTGGTGACTTTCTACACTACACCTTTCGCTTGCATTTATCTCTGCCAAAAGTCCTTTCTGTCTCTAGCACAGGACAAGATGGTGGTTGTCTTCTGCAGCATCCTCAGCCCAGTGCTTAACCCTCTGATCTACAGCCTGAGGAACAAGGAGGTGCTGAGAGCCCTGAGCATAGTGACTCAGAGCCTCTACTTTCTGAAAATGTAGGTAAATATTTTTCTCGGTATTGTCACAATTGGATTTCACATGAATGATATTTTATATCAAGGTTTCTGGAACCACAGTTAATCTGTAGGATTTAAATCTTTTAAAATTGTTATTCTTATTATGTATTCTAAATCATGTTCCTTTTTCTCTTTTTGTTTCTGCCTCATCAACATAATGAACCTGTATGGTTTATTAATGTGACAGCAATATTTTATGAACATGGATAAATGAAATGGAAAATGTAGAAAACTTTGAAAACTTCATGAATATGGGTATGATGAAAAACTTTCTGGAATGGTTGAATTTTAAAAATATTCATTTTATATTAAAAACAAAATTGTCATAAACTCCTCTCTAAATACTCCTCCTCTGCATTCCAGCACATTCATCCCATCATTGCTGACATTTTCTAAAGCAGTTCTGGAAGGCCTCTAATTACTTGGGCTGTTTCGGCCACATTAATGTCTTGAATTGATTCAAACTCTTTAACTTTCCTATTTATTTTGAGGTTGGAGCAGAGCTTAAAGTTGCATGGTGCCAGATTTGGTGAAGAAAGTGGAAGAAAACATTGTCATGTTTTAGGAGCCTGACTTGCTATTGGATGGCACTAGACAACAGAATTCTCTCTATTTTTCATCCTGCCTCAAAAATACAGTCAGTCAGAGGACTTTCAGAACTGCTTCAGTACTGACAGTATCAATGGAATAAGGATATTTGAAGCATGGGGGAGGATTTTGATGAGGATTGATGAAAATGTGTATTGTACTGTAATTATGTTTTAAAAATTTAAGCATTTGTATTGTGATCATCTCTTGTATGAATATATTAATTGCACAATTTTTATATATTAAGCTTAATAAACTAACCCAAAGTACAAGAGTATATATAATGATCAGGATAAACAGGAAACTAATATATATATACATATATATACATGTATATATATACACACACACATATATTTACATTAAGCTAGGCATACTGTCCAGTTTCTTAATATTTTAATTCATTTATAATTCAATACTCTTAAGGCATACATTTAATACATATTGCAAATTTGATCTTTTTTTCAAACTCTTATTGTAGCTAAGAACAATAAGGAATTTGAAACAATTTCCCTAAATATGCAGAAGTCCTTTTACCACTCAGAAGGAAGTGGGGCTAGTTTGAATTTTCCAGGAGACAGATCTGGGTTTTACCTCATTAAATCCTATAGGAGTTACAGAGCTAAAAGGTCTTCCCAGAGGTCAATAATGATATCTGGAAAATGCTAATTCATTTTCTACTTTTCACTCTGATTAAAAGGTCATTTCTGAGCAAAAGTGAGTATTTCTAGTAAAATTGTCATTATCTGATGACAGATGAAAAGAAAAAATGTAGAAAGTGAGTAGAGGAAGCCTTGCTTATCCAAAGTGGGGCAGTGGCAGTGCCTGGTGTGTCCCATGTGGGTATGGAGATGTCCCAGACCAGGAAAGCTGCTCCTGAACAGGGGACAGGAACACAAGGAAGAGCATGGAGGGTTTGCCTGGGAACTGACTAACACAACCCTGGGATTGCAGAAAGGCAGAAGAGTGGGACTTGTTTCAATTCTGGCAATGTAGAAATTTCTTATCACAAGGAATTGTAGGCTAATACCATAACAGTACAGAAAAGGCAGAGTTTCTTATTCTTGAAAATGAGATGTCATCTCCTTCATGTGCTGTGTAACTTTGCAGAAGAAAAAAAGAGAAATCGGAGAGTTGCTGCTTCCCACTCTTCTCCAGGAACTTCCTAAGCACTCAGTACACTGTGGAGCACATCAATGCTTCCACATCCCACAAAATGGATGGGCAGCTTGACAGCTTTAGGGTAACTTCATTCTGGTTAGCTTTCTCTGAAAATAGTACTAAATTTTTTTCATTCTGACCTATTTAAAATTTATATAGACCCATTTTTCTCAAATTATAATGTCACTCATTGCCTTCCTCTAAGACTACATTCTCCTTTTCACACTTTAATTCTAGAAAATGATGAAAGTGGAATTAGGGGGCCAGGGATTTAGCTCAGTGGTTCCGTCATTTGCCTCACAAGTGCAAGGTCTGGAATTCAATCCCATTACAAAAAAAAAAAGGAAACTGGAATTAAGAATCTGATATCAACTACAGATCTTAACTAAAAACTAAAAAATAAGTTCATTTCAATTTAAAGAACAAAATAAATGTAGCCAATGCTTTTTGCTGCTGCTTGTTTTATTTTAATGAA
>NW_004625049.1:64756-75655 GCF_000247695.1 Heterocephalus glaber
CAAGAAAATATAAAAGGTGTTTAATGAAAAAAATTTTGCTGCAAAAGTTACTAGAGAATAACAATGGTAAATACACTGTATATCATGATCTTTAAACAAGATTTGTGCAGTAAATTAATAAGAGCTGTGGAGTACAGATGAACAACTTTTTAATTTTTTATTTTAGAGGAGTACAAGTAATTATTAATAAAGAAAATATAAAAGGTGTTTAATGAAAAAAATTTTGCAGCAAAAGTTACTAGAGAATAACAATGGTAAATACAGTGTATATCATGACCTTAAAACAATATTTTCATTTTTCAAATCTATCTTTTAGCTCATTGTCTAATAACACTGTAACTTCTTTTTGCATAAATCATTTTAGTTACTAACAAAGCATCTCAGATTTGTATAATTTGAGCAATTTCTTCCTATTTCACCATATCTATTATTTTATTTGCTACTTACTTACACTTTTGGTTTCTGACACCAGAAAGATAATGTGATATGTACATATGTGTGTTTAATTTATTTTACTTAAGGATATGTTCTCAAAGTGCATCCAAGTTCCCCAAAATGTCACAAGCTCATCATTCTTTATGACTGAATAATACTCCTTTATATAAAATAACCACATCTTTTGTATGCATTTATCATTGATGGACATTTGGGTTGTTTGCAAGATTTAGCTATTGCAAACTAGGCAGCTATAAACATGGGTGCACACCTGTTGCTGTGGTTTGTTGCTTTTAATGCTTTGGCGAAGGTACCCAGAAGGGGAACAGTGAAGAAGATAAAATACTTAGGAATCAATCTCACAAAGGCAGTAAAAGAACTTTATATTGAAAATTACAGCACTCTGAAAAAAAAGATTGGAGAGGATATCAGAAAATGGAAAGACACCACTTGTTCCTGGTTATGGAAACCCATCCTAGTGAAAATCCCCATGCTGCCAAAATTGTCATTCAGATTTAATGCAATCCTAATCAAAATAACTTTAGCAAACCTCACAGAACTAGAGAAATCATTCCTAAAATTAGTTTGGAACAAGAAGAGAGAGCCCTAGAATAGCAAAAACAATTTTGGGCAACAAAAGAAGGCAGGGAGCATCACAATCCCTGATTGAAATTATACACAGAGATTCTATGTTTAAGACAGGATGGTACTGGCAAGAAAACAGGCCCAAGGATCAATGGAACACAGTATAAGATGCAGAAAGAACCCCAAACACACTCAGCCACCTCATCTTTGACAAAGGGGCCAAACATCTTCTTGCAAAGAAAAGTAGCCTTTTTCATAAATGGTGCTGGAAAAACTGGCTTTCCACAGGCTGAAGACTAAAACTAAATCCAAGTCTCTGATGCTTTAAAGCCATGAAGAATCTCCAGGATAGAGGAGGATCTGGTCTGAAGATGCTACTGTAGACAATTCCCAAAGCAAATCTGAGACTGAGTCCATGAAAGGCAGTGCTCTTCCCTACCGGGGTGTGACATGAAGGCCCAGCACTAAGAGCTGAGGGCCTCAGACCACTGGAGATGTTTCCATCGACTGGTGATGTTTACCTCAACTGCATTCATTGTCCCTAGGACAGCGCCCTGTCTGTGTTGGAGCCAAATGCATGGACCCCTGAGGAAGGCAGGGTGTGTAGGATGGGAGGTGTATGGTCAATTCAGCCATGTTTGCCCTCTGAGATATTGCACAAGAGAGTTCACACACATAACTGGTAGTGACCTTGGTACACAGTTATGCTGACAAAGGACTCCCACTGACACTATTTTCTCAGTGTTTGAAGGAGACAGGGGATGTGTGACAAGTTTGGCTTAGGTATGGTGATTGGGGAAGTAAACACAGCAGGTGAAAAAATGTGAAGTGACATGATCTCTATTTCCCAGCAGGGGCAAAAGGAAGTATGACATACACATTCTGACAGACATGGAGAATAAACATGAGAGAGCAGGGGGTGTAACAGAGAGCAGTCATGAAGAAGCCTGTGACCAATGGGACTTGTCCTGCAGGAATGTGATCCCCACCAGGAAGGAGGAGAGGCTCTCATCACTGCTGAGGGGCAGCCCCTCTCTCTCTCACCTCAAATTCCCAGTTCTCTTAGACATGCTGGCAGGAGGACTTCTGAGAAAGGATCACAATGCCAATCCTCATCTGTTTTCTCACTGATACAATTGGAAATTGATTATATTAATATAAGAGTACAAATCTCTTTGTCTTTTTCTAATGTTAACTGAATCACTTTTAGATGAAAAAGTAAAATGTAAGCCAGGCTTGGTGGCATGTTCCCCTAATCCAACATGCTCAGCAAACTGAGGCAGGACTTCTCCAAGCTCCAGGCTAGCTAGGCAATTTGAGGAGACTGCATCAACATAAAAATTTAAAAGTCTTGGAGATGCACCTCAGCTGGAGCATGCTCACCTAATGTATGCAAGTTTCTGGGTTCAGCACTCAGCATTGTAAAAAGAAAAATAAATACAACATGGTAGCACTTATATTTTTGAAATATAATGAAGTAAAATACATCAAAACAGATGTAACATGGTGGTCACTAGGATTCCTGACTGGGAGGAAATGGATAGAATTAGGTTAAATCATACAACCTTGCAGTTAGGTAGGACAAATGTTTAGTTATCTAATGCGTAGTCAAAAATGATAGGTCATAATATTGTATTGCATGTTAAATTTTGGAAAGAGTAAATTTTAGATGCTCATATTGCTCACATGGAAAGAGGAATATGGAATGTTCTATATATGAGAATTTGCTATTGCCTCCAAAGCACAAGGTCCTGAGTTTGATCCCCGGTACCAAAAAAAAAGAAAAAAAAAAAAGAGAGAATTTGCTACTATACTAATCAATTATTTGCATATATCTAAACATGATAGTTTTCATCATACATATAAAATAAGGAATAAATAATTTTAAGAAAATTTGCTATTGCCTCCAAAGCACAAGGTCCTGAGTTTGATCCCCGGTACCAAAAAAAAAGAAAAAAAAAAAAGAGAGAATTTGCTACTATACTAATCAATTATTTGCATATATCTAAACATGATAGTTTTCATCATACATATAAAATAAGGAATAAATAAATTTAATAAGAAAATAAATAAAAACACAACATATTTTGATAGAACTAATCAACATGAGCCTTAATGATCATAAATATATATGCAGTGAAGTTTGATGCATTCAGTTTTGTAAAACATCACTGAATATAAAAAAAAAATAAGCTCCAAGATAGCACTTGTGTTTAAATTCAATACTCTACTCTCATATATAGATGAATCATCCAAATCATAAAAAAATACACAAGAAACAATGATTTTACTGCAGTATAACTCAATTGTACTTAACAGACATTTTCAGAATTTTCTTTCCAACAAAACCAGCTCATCAAACTATTTAAAAATAGGCTAAATTGTGTTTTAGGACTTAATTTACCAGCTACAAAATTAATATACCTCACTATATATCAAATAACAGTGAAAACATAATAGATAGCAATAATAGAAAGTTTAAAATATAGCTATATTTGGAGATTAAACTACCCACTTTTGAATGAGCAGGTGTCTTTGAAGATATCAAAGGGAAGACTTAAAAGATTCATACAGTAAACCAAAATTGAAAATAAAATCCCTAGAAACTATGAAAAACTTTGAAGATGTTCTGAAGATATTTATTGGTACTCGTATCTGTGTTAGAAAATCAGAGCAATATCAGAGAGGAAATATAATGACACATTTCAAAGTAATAAGATAATGAGAAATCAAACTCCAAACCAGTTGAACTGTATAATTAATAAATATCAGAGC
This sequence comes from Heterocephalus glaber, assembly GCF_000247695.1. The sequence continues at coordinate 68,552 of NW_004625049.1, forward strand.
TGAAATTATTGAAATAAAAGCTGAAAAACTATACAAATGATCAGTGAAACAAAGAATCAGAATTGGTTCATTGAAAAGATAAAGCAGATTGATCAATCATTAGTCAAACCCTTTCTTATCCATCTTAACACTTAAAGTACTTTCTTGTGATTTAATAATTACTGTGACTATGAGAACAATTTGATAATAAATAGTACCTGTGGTAAATTAAATATTAACCTTCAAATACCAAATATTTAAAGAATTTCTTCTAATGTGCTAATGTTAAATTTATCATATTAAATTATAATGTGGTACATTTGTTGCCTAGTGAAATCAAAACTGGCAAACCCATGGAGACACATTCTAGCAATTCATGGAATGGATGAGGAATATTTAATCACAAGTCCCATGGGACTGAGACTCAGTGACCCTGGGAGAGTCTGAGTAGAATATCAGGGATCTCCCCAGGCACTGGCCCTCAGCACCCTAGGAACCACTGAGGACCCACAGGCTCCTTCCTGAGCTTGGCCCAGGCCCACTGTGGGAGCAGGACTCAGCCTCAGAGGTCCCAGTCCCAGAGGACTTTCCCCAGGAGCACTGGGGCCTCAAAGCACCCGTGTCAGGACAGATGGATCCGGGGATAGGGGCTCACTGCTGAGGAGCCTGTCAGAGGTGCGTATGGGGTGCGGGAACTCAGGAGGACCTGGCAGAATCAGCTCACGTGGTGTCAGGCCTTGGCACCCTATGTCTAGGGGAGGACAGGGCTAGGCTCTGGGTGTGCATTTGGGGCAGTTGTCAGGGGAGTCCAGACTCTTGAGGAAGCCCTTCAAATAACAAAATATGAGGATAGGCCATTTTTAAAACTAGACTTTTTTTAACAAAATAACTTCAGGAGAAATTTTATTTGGCTAACATGACTTTAAAAGATAGATAAATAGACAGATGCTAGATGACTGTTGGATTTTTCCTTAAAATAGATAAACTATACATGCTCATTAAATACATCTAAAACATAAATTATCATAAAATGTAGAAAAAGGTGAGAGTGATTCCGAATATGCAATGTGAATTGATAGTGAAACTGATTGCTAAATCCAGAGAATGGCTGCTATTGCCTATAAATTACCTTTCCCGTAATATGAATATAGTAAGACTGTGGTATACGTCAAATTATCCTTTCTTCTTGAAACTATGGGTGCTTTAAATAATAACACTATAGATATATATTGTAATTTTTATTAACAAATGATACTTTAAAATGTGAGGTTTTATTTTTTATTAAATGAACTAAAACATTTATAGGAGAAACCGTACTTCAGAATAAATGCTGTTCATGAGGGAAGAGCAGGTGATCAAGTCTATACCTGTGCTGCACCTTCTGGGCATGGAAAGCATTGGGGACAATGTGAAAATTCTTGAATTTGGACTGAGAAAGGTGAATTATTTTCTGTGGAAATAGGAGTATTTTCATGCAGGTGCCTGAGGCATGGAAAGAGCTGTGCATAGCTTGGCATGAATCTCGTTGGTCCTGTGGATTACTGTCTACATTGGAAACATTCCATATTTCTCTTTCTGGGTAATTGTTCTCCTTTCTATGCACCAGGTTTTCTTGAGAAATTTTGTCTGTAACTTAATTCCTGGTTGTCTAACTTTCCCCTTCTCCCATCTCAACACTGGCAATCTCTTCACTCACTCCCCATGCATGCACCAGCCCTTGCAGCCTGGGTTTGACTTATCCTCTGATCCTGCCTCAGTATGAAGTTTCATGCTGACTACACACGTGCTCTGCTCTCCAGAGGAAAAACTGATGCCACCCACATTCTGCCCAAGACATTGATTTAGGGAGGAATTGAGCATTAAAGGTTTTTCAACAGGAAAAAAAGGGCAAGAATACGTGTTCCAATTACATACTTGTAGTATTGTGAATCAGCTGTTACGTCATATACTTTTGCTAATCATGCACCCATGTGGGAAAGAAAGTTCCACAGGAAAATGGACATGTGTCTTTATTGCTGTTTAATATAAAAAGCACTGCCACTGAAAAGCACATGATCAGAGAACTGACAGGCACGCCATGCCATGGGACATCTAACCTAGCTGAGGTCATAGGCATCTTCTGCTTCCTACTACATTTTAGGAATGAAACTCATGACCTGATGGACAAAGAAAGATAAAACATTGGAATAACATCTTCATGACACATTTATCTCTTCAAATTGCATTCAGTGTTTGTTTCATTGTACCTCTACTAGATATTATCATACTGTATAACTAAAATGCACAAGTGCATATGATGGGATGTTAAAATTTAGTGAGTAACTCAGAAGATAGAACAAAATCTTCAAATGTACAGTGTGATGTTGTGTAGCCATTAGTACCACAAAGGAGACTGACGGTAAGGGCAGAGAGATTTTGGAGGAAGTCTCCCTAATGGCCATTATGTGGCAATGCTTCTGAGTCTGAGTCAGCGTGTGAAACATTCTACTCAGGGAGAACAGCAAGAGGGAAGTCGTGGAGCAGCATTTTCTGGGCATTAGGATAACAGCGATGAGATGAGGAAAGTGTGCTTGTAAAGCACAAGGCAGAAGTGTTTTGTGTGGGAGGAAGTAAAGCCTTGGAACTTGACCCAGGTATGATGAGAAGGGAATGGTGTGCCACGGTCCCGGGCCTGTTGCCAGACCTCACATAGGACCCTCAGCTCAGCAGGGAGAGCTAGGGAGGGGTACATGGAGAGGAGCACTCAGCAGACAGAAAGAGCAGATGGAGATCATGTTTAAAATACATTATGCAATGAAAAGCACTTCTTTCTCTTTTTCAAGGACTACATGACCTCGCCCAAATTAATCCAGTCAGCAATTCTACTGGTGGGAAAATTTCACTCAAATGAGTTGATCAGTGAGAAGAATCTAGCCCACCAGATACACCTTGAGGTGCCCCTCAGTTGTCAGAATCTATAGAGATATTAGTCGGCTGCTAAGTTTTTAAAAATGGGCAAATATGAGGGAGGCTCTAGGAACTATTTAGGCAGAGGTATGCCAAGTGTTTACAACATGTCTGTTGGAGACCCTGAATTTGTAAACATTAAGAACTCTAATGATAAAAAAAAACAAAAACAAAAACAAAACAAAACAAAAGAACTCTAATACTGCCATTTGATGCAGACTGGTAAAGCCATTTTGGATACTTATCTGTGACCTGTGGCCTTTTGTCATAGGAAGAAATGAGAGAATATTAATTGATGAGATTTTATTCAAGGACTATGACCTACACTTCCTACACACATGGCATATGTCACCAGTGGGGCACATACTGTAATTTGCAAAACCTGATTGCAGAACAGTGCATCTACCCTAGGATCCCACATTCCAAGGCCTGTGTTCTTCCATCACCAATGTAGGAAATGAAAGCTGAATTGAAGAGCTTCAGATGCATAATTAATCAAGAAGAAAGAAGTAGAAGAAAGAAGTCAGGCAAATTGAAAATAAACAGAATTGACAAAAAAGAGGATGTTTGAGGAAATGCATGGTTTTCACACACACAAAAATAAGTTTAAGCTGGGTGTGTTACACAGGAGTCCCTTTGTTTATAAGTAGATAATTTTCAGAGACTTTATGTTGAACTTTAAAGGGAGCCCAAACCATTCAGAGTGCACCCGCTTTTCACTTGTATGAGAAATCCAAAGTTTAAAGGAAGAGCAAAATAAAAGACAGATAATAAGCAACAAGGAAATACAGACCTCCTGTAAATGAGGAGGAAACCAAATGAAGGAGGGAAGGGAGGAGGGCGAGGGGGAGAACAGTGAAAGGGAAATAAAAAGCATTAAGTTTGTTATATATGTGTAACAACATGCCAGCATTGATTTAATCATTACTACAAACATGTAATCAAAAGTTAAAGCATACACATTTAAATATACTAGTTTTCATGGAGAGATAAAAATAATAACAACCATAACAAGGCCACTGTAGTTGTATTGCAATGGTGTCTGCATGGACAAGACTCAGTTCCTCTTGCCATCTTCTGTAGCACAGAACCTATGCAAACTCATTAGTGATGTGTCGAGTCTGCTTGGGTTTGATGTTCTTGTTGAACCAGTGACATGACAACACCAGCATCTCTGCCCTGGTTTGAAAGAGCATTGGCTCCATCTCAGTGAGTAATCAGCATGGTTACTATAGAGTGACATGTCAGATACTTCCACTAGGAATTCAAAGAATGCTCAGCTGAGGGAGCACATCCTCTGTTGTTGTCATTACTTTTTAAGAAACATGATTTTTTCCAAATATGATACTCAGTGATGTCAAGCATAATTTGTTGTTGTTGCTGTTCCAGTTGTTTTGGTACCAGGGATTGAAATCAAGACCCTGCACTTGAGAGCCAGCTGGTGGAACCAGTGAGCTATATCCCTGGACCTCAAGCATAATTTTTATTCTGCAACAAACACTCTGACCATTATATGGAGATATTTTTTAACGTATATTCATTTCTTGAGTATGATATTTTTAACACTACCCAACATTGTTATAGCTGCATTTCCTCACATAAGGGCCGATCACCTAACAGCACTGGTATCACGATGAGTGTGTAGAATTTCTGTGCCTCTCAGAATGTTCTCTTCTCCCTAAGGATAGCAGAAGTGTGAAGAGACCAGCAAGCCAGTGGTTTGGGGAGGTATTTCGAGTAATAAGGTGGATGTTATTTTCTACAGACTGGTATTAGTATCAAACTTATATCACGCAACCCAGGTATTATTTTTGCCTCAAATTTGTACACTAGTTGAAAGATGTCTATCTTGTATTGAAGCTATTTCACATGAATATATCCTCTGGAATAATTTAATCTCATTTTTTTAAAATGAAGAGAAGCAAAGAAAGCTCACAGGATCTATGATTAAATGTCAAAGGAGCAAAGTACAGATCCTTGGGATTCAAGGTAAAGGAGAAAGAGGCAAAAAGATACATAAATTATCCAAAAAATGTAACAGAATAAGTATTTGAAACTTGGAGAAAGATAAATACCATGGTACAAAACAGTCAAAGGTAGTAATCCTTTGACTCAGAAAGGTCATCAGAACACATCTTCCAAGCACATTCTCAAGGGGCAAAGAACAGTATATGAAAACAAGAGAGGAAAAACATCTTAGCTTTTACCACAAAGAAAGAAAATAAATACAAATACTTTACACTTCAACTTCATTACTCTACATTTTCAATATGTTATGTTCAGGATTTTTTTTTTGTGGCCTATCCCTTGACCAGTTGTTATGAGGTGCTGCTAAAACAATGAGTATGCGTGTATCACTGTGCCATGAAGACTTGAATTCTTTCAGGAAGATACATAGAAGGGAAATAGCTGGGTCAAATGGAATTTTTATTTTTAATTTTTTTGCGTATCTCCATTCTGATTCCTTTGGTAGTTGTCCTAGTTTATATTCCCAACAGCAATAAAGTGTTCCTTGTTCCCCATAGTCTTGGCAGAATCTGCTATTGCTTGATTTCTTGATGATGGACATTCTTTTCAGAGACTGAATCTCAGTGTTGTTTTAATTTTTATTTTTTCAAATGGCCAGTGATATTGATGTTTTCATGTATTTATTATGAATTTGTGCTTTGTCATCTGAGGTGTCCACTTCAGATGCCATTGTTGAATTCAACGTTGGATTTGGAGGGATTTAATTATTTTGAATTATTTACATGTTCTTCATATTAGTTTTTTGCCTGAGGAGAAGCTTGTGAAATTTTTCCCATTCTCTATGTTGTTTCTTCACTCTGTTAATGGTCTCCTTTGCTGTCCAGAATAACTTCCTTAATTTAATATGATCATACAGTTTGATTCTGGGTATTATTGCTTATGAACTGAGTTTCTATTGAGAAAATTTTTGCCTATGCCCATCTTCAAGACTTTTTCTTATTTTGTCTTCCAGGTGATTAACCATTTCTCTTTTAATATTTATATCTTTGATTCAGTTTTATTTGATTTTAGTGCACAGCCAGTATGCCTGGAGTTATTTTTGCATCCTGTATTCTGTTCCACTGAGCATGAGATTTTTAAAAAAATTTGTTTTGTATTATTTTCTCATTTTATCATTACCAATACTACCCTGTTTTTATCATTGTAGTTTTGTAGTATAACCTCCAGCCTGAAGCTGTGATTCCCCCTGCCTTGCCTTTGTTAGTCAAAATTGCTATTGCTCTTCTGGGTCCCCTCAGGTTCTATATGAATTTTGAGCATGCTCTTTCTTATTCTGTCAGGAGTGTGATTGGTATTTTTATGGAGATTGCATTAAATCTCTGTAGCAGTTTTGGCAATATGGCCAGTTTGGCTGTATGGGTTGTGCCTATCTAGGAGCAGATCAAATCTTCCCACTTTCTGACATCCTCTTCCATACACTTTTGCAGAGTGCAGTAGTTTTTATTATGGAAGGTTTTTGCTTCCTTGGTTAGGTCAATTTCTAAGTATTTCTAAGTATTTTTTATGCTAATATGGAGTGTGTTGCTTCCCTAATTTCACTCATTGTAAATTTTTTTATTGGTGTACAGGAACACTTTTGATTTTCTTCTTTTTTGTTACTGTTATTTAGTATCCTAGTATCTGCATGCAGTATATGATATTTCCAATCCTTTTGGAATGTGGGTACATGTATACAACATATTTTAATGCCACTTGTCATCCTGTTCCCTCATCTTCCTCTCTTCATCTCATTCCTCTTACTTTTTTGTACATTTTTATAGTACCTAATGTCTAAATTCCTTGTGCAGAATCAGTACGTGGTCATAACACAATTCAATTGCATATTTTTATCCATTATCCTTCTGCTCCAGGAGCACTCTTGATTTTTATGTGTTGAGTTGGTATCCTGCTACACTAATGACTTTTTAAATTAATTCTAGGAGTCTTTTTGTGGTGTTTTGGGTGTCTTCTATGCAGAGGATCATGTCATCTGAAAGTAATAATAATTTAAAGCCTTCCGTTCTTATCTGCATCCTTTTTCTTTCTTTTGTCTAGTTTCTCTTAGAAACGTTTCAAGAACTATATTGAACAGGAGTAGTGATAGAAGACATCCTTGTCTTGTTCTTGTTCTTGATTTTAGAGGAAAACCTTTCAGCTTGTTTTCTGTGGGGG
>NW_004625050.1:0-52349 GCF_000247695.1 Heterocephalus glaber
TGTCTAAAAAAGTATTTATTTGGTATTAATTGTTAATTTTTAAATCTTGTTTGATTTTCCTGAAAACAAACCAGAAAGTGGTCAAGAACAAGCCACAGATTACTGTGTCAAAGTCCAAATGTGCTGGTACTGGTCAGCCACTTTGGTTACACTTCTAAGTCTCAATTTTCTTGTCTACAAAATGTGCTGTAATATCCCTCCTAACTTAATCTGCCTGCCAGGTTGATGGGAGAATGGACACAGTGCTAAGCATGGAGCCTCACACTGATAATGTAAGGTCTCCTCCATCTTCATTTTTCAAAAGAAGCAGCAGCTGAATAAATACTACTTAAATATGATAATCACAGCCTTATTGCTTATAATGCCACAGTCAAGTTGCAGACCTGGAGATACACTGCCTGCCCCCCTCCAATCCCTATGTTCTCAGCCAGTCCTCCAAGCTGAGTATGCTCCAATCCTGCCTTTGTTTCAAAATGTATTTTAATGGATATAGAATTATTGGTTCATGGTAGATTTTTGTTAGTAATTTTTAATTGTTGGGAAATGTTGGGTGGGGTCATAGTTCAGAAGTAGACTATGTTTTTAGTACATCTAAGACCCTAGCCTTATTCTGTGTAGACTCTAGGCTAGTCTTCCAATTTTTGGAAAAAAATTTTGTCTCACTGTCTTCATACTGCCATTGTTACTGATGAGAAGTCTGCTGTCAAGCTTGTCTTGTTCCTCTGTATGTCATATGTCATTTTCTAACTACTCTTGATATTTTCTCTTTATAACTGGTTTGGAGCAATTTCCTGTAATGTATCTTCATGTGGTTTCTATTATGTGTTCTCTACTTGGGGTTCACTTAATTTCTTGGACGTTTGGGTTCACAGTTTTTATCAGTTGAGGACTTTGTGTGTATTAGTGTTTCTTCAAATATTTTTCTGTCTCTTTTTCAGTTCTTTGGGATTCTAACAGCTTGTTTATCCCTGCTCTTGAAGTTAATTGTCTTCAATGTGTATGATAGGGAGAATGTTCACCTCCTCCAGGTGCCTGGGAACAACCTCTGCAGGCAGTATGAGGAGAAGGTGTGGCTCTGCATCAAACTTATCGACTCATTGCAGGCCCTGGGTGTGGAGCAGGACCTGGTCCTGCCCACCATTGTGGTCATTGGAGAGCAGAGCTCGGGCAAGAGCTCCATGCTGGAGACTCTGTCAGGAGTCGCCCTCCCCAGGGGCAGTGGTGAGTGCTTACATCTTCTTTACTCAACTGGAGCTACCCAGATTTGGGGGGTGGGTGTTAAAGGACAGAAGTGGTCCTCCCACAGCTCTGGCACTGCAGGTGCAAGATTAAGGCTGTGATCTTTCTTCACAGATTATAGATGGCCAGCCCCTCACTTGACTGCACCTGACCTGGCCTTTCCACTGTGCAGGATCCTGGTGTCTCTGCCACCTCTCATAAGGGCACCAGTCATAGTGTTAGGGACTCCACCACTGTTATCCCTCGGTACTTTATTTAACTTGAATGACCTCCCTTAAGGTCCCAGCTCCCACACAGGCACATTCAGGTGAGGGCTTCTGCATACACATTCTAGAAATGACTATGTAGTCCACAGCACCATCTCATTGAATGTATCTATGTTGGCACTGTGGAATCTGCAGTGTGGGCAGGTCTGAATGAAAGGACGGGGCCCCAGCCTGTGCTATGCACTTGTGGGTGACCATCCTGAGCCTTTCCTTGGGAAGGTACAGATTGGTACACAGGTCAGTGGGGTGTAAAGCAGAGGGGCTAAGTGAAGGCTCAAGAGTAGAGATCAGAGTATAGGTGAGAGTCCAGAGCTCAGGCCACTAGTAGGATGTGAGAGAAGATGACAGTAGGGGATCATGGGACTGTGCTGGGGACAGTGGTGAGTGGAGCATGTGTAGGAGACACTGGAGGACAAGGGCAGATGCTTTGGGAGTTCCTACTGCATTTATCATCTGATATGGCTGCAAATCAGTGGTAGGAAGTGGGAAGCCTGCCATGAGTTGTGGCTTTCGACCATGAAGAGGAAATTCCCCTGGGTGCATGTTTCTATCACAGAGGCCTGAGGTCACTGGGACCTAAGGGGGAACCCAGAGAGGTTTCTGTTTCCAGCCACCACCCGCCTTGGCAAGGACTGTGTGAGTTTGAGTCATGTTGGTCAGAGGCCCCATATGGGGCCTCTAGGATCAAAACAGAGACTGACAAGGGTGTGGCCCCTAGGTATTGTCACCAGGTGCCCTTGGGTGTTGAAACTGAAGAGGCTGAAGCAAGATGATAAGTGGAGAGGCAAGGTCAGCTACATGGGCATTGAGGAGGACATCTTGGATGCTTTCAAGGTAGAAGAGAAAATCAACAGAGGTCAGTGCCCTTATCATCTGCAGGATGCCTGGTCTAGCCATGCAGTGGGGGCTTGTGTAGGTCTCCAGTATCCCAATCTGGACCCATCCTGTGCCCTCAAAAATCTCTCCACTCAGACACTCAATGGTCTTGCTCCTTCCCTCTCTTTCCCCTCTCAAAGACCAGGCATGGGCACAGAATCTGGCAGCAGGAAGTGACTGTGCCACATGTAAAAATATGCCTCAGAATGATGTGAATTTAAAATTTAAAATTTTCCTCCAAACACAAGGCTCTGCTATCCTCATTCAAGAGCCTGTTGACTCATAGGTCACAGATCAGAAGAAAGAGGATCTGGGTGTGGACAAAGGAAGGGTCTCCCCAGGGGCTGTGCCCCCATGATCCGCACTGGGACCTGTGGGCTTTGTCCCCAAGAGAGTGTGTACACATTTGTAGTTCTGGTTCCCTGACTGGGGATAGGTTCTCCTGAATCCAAGCAGAGTCAGTATGAAACATGTGGGAGGAGACAAGCCCTACACTTATGTTTGAGGACATTGTGGTGACAGAGTGGCCACTGCGGGTGAATCAAGACTTCCCTGTTAAGTTTCTGTCTTCCTCCTCTGTCACATCGCTATGTTTCAGTTGTCTTGGGTCAGAGAATGAGGCCCACACTGATTCCCACAATGAGCAAGGTGCCCTTTGTTTCTGCAAGGTGGTATCAGTATTTAGTCCTGGTCCATAAGGTTACATAAAGTTAAATAATTTTACAAAATTTTCTTTGGTCCCAGTTGAAATTAGTTTGTCTGCCTCTAGCAGAAAACTCAAAATAACTGTGTATTGGTCAGCTCCAGCCAAGTAACATGTTGACCCCAAGGCCTCATGGTTTAAAGGTGCATTTCTCATGATTCCATTAATCCACAACTAATGTGCATCCTTTGAGTGGGCTGGGCTAGGTGGCCATCCAGGAAGATCTTGCTAACATACCTTCCCCTTGGCTGGCCTTACTGCCATACTCCGGGAAGCTCCGGGGTTTGCTGGGGAAAAGGGTTAAGGGCCTCTGAGCAGGAAGAGAAGGCAACCCCAAAGGACAGCTCCTTCAGGCTCCCCAGAGTCACATTCAGGAACGTACCATTGGACTCCAACCACACCTTGAATGGAGGAAATAAGCTATCTGTAGATAGGACAAGGGCCGGGTCAGGCATGAAGCAGGGTGTATGCAGGAATGATGGGCGTCCTAGAGGGTGGGCAGCATGTGGCAGACACACAAACATCTGCAGGTCACAGCACAGCTGGAGTGAGGGCTCCAGTGTCACAAACTCTGTTTTCTGTTCCTGTCTGAGGTGAGGGTGACCTCTGTCTCCCAGGCTCTCATGATGGAGTTAGCAAGGCTGGATTCCAGCCAACTTCTGGACATTGCCTGTGACATTTTCACAGGTGCCAGGGGCCTGAGGTCAGTATCACAGTCATTACTTGTGGGCACAGGGCTTTGAGGGCAATTAGCAGACTTTCCCACACCTACCATTGCTGCTATTTTCCATCTATGTTCTAGGTTCCCACCAAACATTTCAAACAATGAGGCAGGAGACCTGAGCAATGTTGAATTAGCAAACACTCAGATGAAGCAGCTTCACATCCTACATATCTCATTCCAGAGGGGTTTGGTGGGATGTGAACCTCTTACAAGTTTGCCTTCATCCAGGGCTCCTGCCTGAGCCAACCCCACCCTGGGTCAACCTGCAGCTCCAGTTTGGGGGATCCCCTGTGCACTCCTTAAAATCTTCTCCCTGTGAATGTCACCCCAGCATGGCAGGAGTGACATGGGAGCCCATAGGGAGGCTGAGTTCTGCAGGGCACTGCTCCAGGCTGGGGTCCTCCTGGACAGCTTCAGCAGGCCTCTCTAGAGGAGCTGGCCACAGCTTAGAAAGTGCTGCGTTGTCCTCTGAGGCATCTTTGAACTCTGATCTCGGAAGATGGGCTCTGCATCAACAGAGCTGCTGTTCAGGAGTCCTGGAGGGTAGAGGCTTTGCACCCTTCCCTGGAATGTGACATCACATTCTAACCCCTGGGGGCTTTTTCTTTTCCTCTTCTCCAGCCCACAACTTCATCGCTGGGCATGGGCTGGGAATCAAGGACAAACTCAGTCTGGAGATCAGCTCCCCCAGGGTCCCAGATCTGGCTCTCATTGACCTTTCTGGGATCACTAGGGTGGCTGTGGGCAATCAGCCCACTGACATCAGTTGCCAGGTGAGACTTCAGACCCCTTCAGACCTGCCAGCCGATGCAGCCTGAGGGTGGCCGTGAGTGCAGGGTTGTGTTGGAGAGGGACATGTGGAGTGCGGTGGCATTGAAGAGCCCTGTGGTCATCAGCTCCCAAGTGTGATGGTGAAAGTGAGGCAAGCAGGCACAACTAGGAACAGATTGCTGGTGTTCTGCTTTATGAGACGCCTCATACCAATGTATCAGTGATGGTCGGTACAGTTCCCTTTTCCGGCACCTCCACTTCAGTGTGCGGTGAGAAGGCTCTTACCTGAAAGAAAGCCTGAGGACAGCTGTGAAGGAGACTTGTGATGAGTGAGTCTCTCCTCCTGGATCCAGGTTCGGGGAGTGAGCCAGGCAGCACTTTTGGCATTCTGCTGTCCACTGTGACCACTGGATCTAAGGGTTCAGGGGAAAGTTAAGCAGCTCCAACTTCGTGGTTGTCCCTGACCCCTTAGCTCTATGGCTACTGCGATTGTTAGTCATCCCTCTGGCTTGGCAGGTCCCACCAGGGTAGCCATTGTGGGGCCCCTTGTCCATCTTTACTTCTCAGGGACAGACACTGCTAGCTTTTGAGCACTGCCAAGTGCAAGATCAGGATGGTCTGCCCCCTCCCTCCCATCTCAGGAGGCCAATAGTGTCATTTCTCACAGATCAAGCGGCTCATCCTGAAGTACATTGAAAAGGCCGAGAACTTCAGCTTGGTGGTGGCCCCCGGTAATGTGCACATTGCCACCATGGAGGCGCTGAGCATGGCACAGGAGGTGGATCCCAAAGGAGATGGGACCATAGGTGAGGAGCAGGAATGAATTGAGGGGCCGGGCTCTGCACACACCAGGGTGGGGACCTGCATGCAGAGGGAGGAGCAGCGAAGGTGCCCTCTGAAGTGGGAGGAGATGAGGTCTCCTTGGCCTCTGATGGCCACAGGTGGCCTGGTTCCCCTGACCTTCCTGTTTCAGAAGGCACAGGGCAGTGGGAGGGCAGGGTGAGGGCAGGTGGGGCATCGTGCTCACTGGGAAGCAAGGGAGAAGGAAGCTAAGCAGATGTGCTCAGGGTACACAGGGATGAAAGTTCCTTCCTCTGTTCCAGGAGGTTGGTGAAGAGGGCACGAGAGCCCACAGTGCAGGCAGTGCCGCCAGTGCCCCTGTCCTCATGTTCATGCCCCGCAATGCTGTCTAACGTGCAGTTCTGGCTTGCCTGTGGCTGCTGTGGGGATCCTGTCTGTCCTACAGCTAGGGTGGGACCAAGACAGGCTGCTGAGGGCTGGGGCAGGAGCTGCCTTCCCCTCCCCCTCACGTGTCCTCTAATGAGAAGTCCCTTCTGCAGGAATCTTGACAAAGCCTGACCTGGTGGACAGAAGCACTGAAGACGAGGTTGTGGATGTGGTGCAAAGCCTGGTATTGCCACCTGAAGAAGGGCTACGTGATCGTCAGTTGCCATGGCCAGCAGGACACCCAGCAGCGGCTGGGCCTGGCCGAGGCCCTGCAGAGGGAATGAGCCTTCTTTGAGGACCACCCTCACTTCAGGTGTGCTGTGCCACGCATCTCAGGAATATGCCACTGAAGACACTGTCTCCACAAGGAAATCGCCCCTGGAGGGCAGCTATCCAGGGTGTGCGGGAGTGTGAGCAGGAGTGTAGATGTGGGGTATAGGGAGTGGCTGTGTGTGACAGTGTTTGCTCTCTGGTCTGGAAAAATAAAAGGGGAGTTCACACAGTAGTACCCCCCGCCAAACAAAAACTCATTGAAAATGCGGATGGGACGTGGGAAGTCATTAACTCAAAAGTCATACCCAAGGTGAGGAGAAAAGGCTGCAGCTTGGCTTGGTCTTCAGTGAAGCACAGGAAACGGTGAGAACCTCAGGGCAGCAGTCCTTGCAGAAGCCTGCAGGGAGGCAGCCTTATCACATCGGGTGTGTCACACGGGCCTGCACACACTGTCGCACACCACAGCGCTCTGCACACAGCCTGAGAATGGAACACCCTGGGGTCTGTGGGCAGAGAAATACAGGGGTGCACAGGGGCTGGAGTATTTTCTAGCCTCAGGAAGGAGGAGGATCCCATAAGATTGTGGCTTGGTGGGAACTTGAGGTTGCAGTGCTGAGCGAGGCAGCTGGTCACAGTGAGCCCGATGCTGTGTGATCCCCCGCGTGACACTCATAAGGCAGCAGCCTCACCGAGGCAGAGAGAGGGCACAGGAACAAGGGTGGAGGAGGCAGGATGGGGGATGTGTATAATGGGGAGACTCATGTCTGCCGGCGAGAAGGCTCTAGAGAAGGATTGGAGTGACTGTTAAGGACCTTGATGCCATTAATCTGGTGATAAAAATAGTTAAAATGGTTCATATTGCCTCATATGTATTTTACCAGCATTTTAAAAATTACGAATGTGAGACAAATTTGGCATGAGTAGGCTGTCCCAGCCAGGCCTGTGCTCATCCTCCTGCTGCCTGTCACCCTGAGTGAGCCTGTAAACCCCAGAGCAGCCTGAAACACCCCACCCTGGGCACACAGACTCGGGCAGTATGAGAGGCCTGCGTGGCCTCCTCCCTCCACGTGTCCTGGCTTAAGTTCCAGGCCAGGCTGTGTCTCCCTGCTTCCATGCCCCTCTTCCTTGTGTGTATTTGTATGCACACTGTGGGGAGCGGTGTCAGCCAAAAAGCTTCACTTTAATTTTACCCTTTGTTATAAATAGCCAGGAGACTATGTAATGGGGAACCGTGTCTCCACTAACTCCGACGTTTCCCTTTAGAGTTTGCCCTAGCAACAAGGTGAACCTTCTGTAACCCCAGGAAACAAAGTAGCCCATGAGGGCGAGGAGTGTATAGAAAACTAGCAAACAATGAAGCAGGTGTTTTGGATAAAGGTCATGGTTAATGACCTAACTCACTGAGTGTATAAAAGAGAGGGGTAAATAAACTTGCTTGCTCGGTCTTGGGAGCACTCCCGACTCTGTCTCTTTGTCTTATTTTCTCAGTCCTCCTTTCCCCCATTCAGGAACCTTTCGACTGGTGACGGCTGGTCCGCCACAGCACACCTGCTCCTGTATGGACAGAGTCTATTCCCATGTGACAGAGAAGCACACACGTACGTGTGTGTGTGTGTGTGTGTGTGTGTGTGTGTGTGTGTTCCATGGAAACATGCCTGTGGTTGTGAATATGTATATTTTGGACATGACAGTCCGGGTTTGAGGCACTTTGCGTGCCAACCTGGAAGGGGTCAGGCACCTTTGTGGAAATGTCTGAGCTTGGTCCCTGGAGCCATGATGTCTTCAGTCCAGCCGTGTGTGTTCTGGGTGGGTATCAGTTGTGTGTCTACAATTCCGTTGGAAGCTACTGAATTGTGCTTGACTTCCCCATGCATGGATATGGGTGTTTTGTCCACCTCCCAGTGGAAATCTCTGTCCTCACTCAGGGCACTGCTGGAGGATGGAAAGGCCACAGTTCCCTGCCTGGCAGAGAGACTGTCTGCTGAGCTCATCACACACATCTGTGTAAGTGCACTCGGTGCCCTGTGTCCTGCTAGAGGGAGGCAGCTCATGGGCACCGAAGCTCTTCAGAGGCCTTCTCTCCCCTCTACCCAGTGCCAAGGTCTAGGTCCTCCTCCCAGACCCCACGGTGGGTGGAGAGCAGAGCTGGCTAGCTGATGTCTCCAAGACTAGGCTGGTGAGGCAGAGCTCCCCAGGGTGACCTTAGCAGGAAAACCTTGCTCCCTTATCAGACTCCCAACCTTGACCAAGCCCACAAGGTTTCATCTTTGCCCTGCACTCAATCTGGCTCCTAGATCTGAGCTCAGGTTTTCTTCCCTTGCAACCCAGTTTGGAGTCCAATGCTGTCTTCTCCAGCCCATGGACAACTCCTGAGTCCTGGCTTCATCCTGCTAGTGTCCCTTATTATGTTGCCACCTACCACATGGGAAGGGACAGGGCTCGCCTCCCAGCCAGTGTGGTCCATGCTGTTATGGGGGATTGAGCCACCCATCCAGTGAGCTACATGGGCGGAGACAGGAGTCCACTCTGAAAACAGCATAAAAGTTGTAGAATCTCAACTTGTTCCAGTTGCCACTTTTCCTGAAAAAGAGCATCAGGCTGCTGTCCCTGCAGGCTGACTCAGAAGGAGTCGCTCCTTGGTGGCTGCTTCACACCTATGCATGGTTCATGGCTGTGAGCTGGGAGAAGGAACATGGCAGATGGGGATGGACTAGTGGTCCCTAGTGTGCATCTCTGCTCCAGGGAAATCATTAGAGGGCACCGAGATGTCACATGGACCAGGCAGCCCCTCTGCCGAGGAGGCCCAGTGCCTCCTTTCCATTCCTGCTCCATAGCTGTATGTCCCATTATTTTCTCTCTTCCCCAGAAACCTCTGCCACTGTTGGAAAATCAAATAAAGGAGCATCACCAGGAAATAACAGAGGAGTCACAAAACTATGGCATGCACATCCCACAAGATGAGAACGAGAAAGCAATCTTCCTGATAGAGGTGAGGTTCGCCAGAGACTCCCACCTTGCTGTCCTCCACGGTGTCTTGTGACCAATATGTGCTGTCCTCACTGGCCCGAGCCTCCTGCAGACACACTCTGCCCACTTAGCACTAAGAAGAGTGCTGGTGGGGACAGAAGTCAGGAGTCCTGCTCAGTGCAGGGGCTCTGAAAAGGCCTCACCCAGCATCACATGGGGATTTCCTAGGGACGGGGTCTCCTGGGGGCACAGCCTCTTCTCTCCCCTCATTCCAGAGTGGTCACAGGAGGAGACTGGGTCGCCCACACTCAGCGCACACTAGACCTGCAAGCCACGCCCCCCCCCAAGCAGTTGCATAGCTCTGCTGATACGGTGTTTGTCTTCTTGACAGAAAATTAATTCATTCAATCAGGACATCATTGGTCTAGTCCAAGGGGAAGAAAATGTAGGCACTGATGGCACCCGGCTGTTTGCCAAACTCCGACGTCAGTTCACATCTTGGAGTTCCATGATTGAAGATCATTTTAGAAAAGGTGAGTGTCGTAATTTGTGCTGCTGTAACTAAATAGCTCAGCAATGGTGTTTTATAAATGACAGAAACTCATTGCTCACACTTCAGGATGCTGGGAAGTCCAAGGTCAAGGCTCCAGTCCATTGGGTGTCTGCTGAGGCTGGGTCTCTGCAGCTGCTTCCAAGGTGGCAACCTCTGGATGTGGCCTCACCTGGAGGAGGGAGGGAAGCTCCTTCTGGCCTCTTTCCTAAACACACAGGGTCTGTTTGTGGAGGTGCAGCCCCATGGCCTGACATCTTCTTAAAGACCCCCTGTGAATGGTGCCACCTTGTGGGTGAAGTTTCAACATCTGAACTTGGGGGACACATTCTGACCCTACCAATGAGGCAGGGTGCAGTCCAATGTCTGGTGTAGTCTGTGAGGACACAGAGGAGTGTGATGTGAGATCCGAGCATGGGGGCTGGAGTAGGGACTTAGCAACATGGAAGCCACACTCGCTCTGTTCCTGTCACTAAAGGAGGCCAAGTGACATGTAATACATCTGTCAGCTTTCCCCTTGCTCAGAAAAAATACCTGACACCCACAGCTCACAGGAGGAGAGGTCTACTTGGCTCATGGTTTCAGAGTCAGCTGGCTCCAAAGCAGAAATATCCTGGCGGAAGGGCCTGGCAGAGCACAGCTGGCTCACATAATGGCTGGGAAGCTGAGCACCAGGGAAGAACACTAGAGAGAGGTGGGAACTTCCACAGGCCACCCAGGATCTCCACCCCTCCAGCTGGGCCCTGCCTCCTCGGAGCACATGCACTGTTGAAATAAGTAGATTAATCCACTGAGGGGTGCAGTGCCCTCAATCCAATCACATCTCCAGGAGCCTCTTCATCCAGTGCAGTTGGCAAGAAGCCTGATGGAAATCATGTGTTGAACCATGATGGATCTGCCAAGTAACTTTGCTATTCTTCAGGGAACTTGATAGGAATCTGCAATTCATTCCAGTCACTGGGAGATTCAGATTAACAATTTCCTTTGCCTTTTACTAAAGAACAAGGGACAGAGGCCCATTCTGTCTTTTGGGTGGGCTGCACAGTCACACCCACTTGTCCTTGGCAGAAGGCATGGAGGGTGGATGGAATACATGGCAGGCTTCTCGATGCAGAGCCCGTGGGGCTCATTTGGGGGAGCATGTACGCACATCGAGGCTGAACGCCTGCTTTGCGCTGCGTCTCCACACCAGGAACGGGCCACTGCCCCTTTCACAGTGGGAGGAAACATTTGCAAAGCACACATATGTGATACGGGAGGGCCTTGCATCCAGGAAATCAGGAACTCTTCCCACTCTATAATAGAAAGACAATCCAATGAGGAAATGGACCAAGGATCGGAACCAACATTTGTCCAAAATGCTACTGAGTGGCCAGTAA
The DNA here is from genome assembly GCF_000247695.1 of Heterocephalus glaber. The sequence goes on from NW_004625050.1 coordinate 10,976, forward strand.
GCCACACAAAAGGTGCCACACATCCTCCACCATCAGAAATGAAAATTAGAGCAGAGCAGAAGCCCCGGGGTGGTGACTATCAGAAAGGCGGACCATGACAAGTGTTGGGGTGGATGCAGAGACACTGAGAGCCTCACGCATTGGGCGTGGAACTGCGATGGCCCCGGTCTTTGGATGGCACTTTGGCGGTCACCCTAAAAGGCAAGCACGTGGCCCAGCACCTCCACTCCTAGGAAGCCCAAGCGAACTGGAAACTTGAACATGTCTCCACAGAAGCTCACAGAGGAATGGTCAGGGCAGCATTATTCAGGACACCAGAAGGGGCACCTAGCCCCAGCATTCCTCAGCTGGGGATGGGAGAAACCAGACGTCCTACCCGATGTGTGTCTGCTTGGGCTGCTAGAACACTGGACTCTGGAGAGGAAAGCTGAACACAAGAATCCACCCCTGGATAAATGGGGATGGACACCAGCCCCATGAAAGACTGGAGGGCCCACCATTGTGGTGGACAATTTCAGTACCTGGGAGATCATTAGGAAATCCATACAGTATCTGCAGAAATGGGTTGCTTTATGATTTGAATGAAGAAGCCAGAATCTTTTGGATTTGAAATTTTTCTTTCTTTCTGCAGCCTAAGGAGTCCCCTCTTCATTTAGCAGTCAGAAACATCCACATGGCTGTTGTAAACAGCTTATTAAGTGCACGGCACAGCACTGACATCTTAGACCAGGTAAGCCAGGCAAATCAGAACCCGGAGAGCCTGTTTTCTTGTTTCAGCACAGTGTGTGTTTGTGGGACTTCTGATCGAGTTCAAGGTGTCCTTTTACCCTCTTAATTCCTCATTTTTCTCCTGTAACCTCTACCCATCCCCACTTGGCCTATTTTGGAGGCACAGGTAGGGTTCAGCCAGTGCTTGAAGGAATCATTCACACCTAACAGGCCTAGTTGGCACTTTTGATAGACACTAGCTCAGAGGAATAATCAGAGGCTCTTTAAATCTGAAACCACTCCATTTGGGTCTGCAGGGAGCCCTTCCATGTAAGAAGGAAGCTTTGCTTCTGCATTGGAGACTGTAAATGTATCTTCCTTTGCCTGAAGCCAAAAGAGACCTCTTGGAGTACAACAGTCATCAGCAATTCAATCCGCTGGGGCAAAATCAAATGCTTCATAAGAGCCATCATCACTGGCTGGAAATGGCAGTGGGCGGCTGGACCGCAGAGAGCCAGGCACTGTCCCCTGGAGCCCAGCCCCTTGGCCTGGGCTGCTCTCTTCCAGGGAAGTGGCAGGGAGTGAAACCTCTCCCTGGGTGCTGGGCCTGCCTGTGCTTGTCCACCTTGTGGCCCCATTTCCTCCTCTGTGAACCCAGAAGCAGCTTCCAGCTCCAACCTCTGGGTTGACTTTTGCCCAGAGTCAGTGGGGATTTGATTTCCACTTCTGTCCCTCCCTCCCCAAGAGAATCTCCCCACTTTGTGTCTTTCACTGTCCCAGAAGTTGGGGGTGGAGAGTCCTCTGATGATTAAATAAACTTACATGTTCAACTCTGCTAATGCCCTAAATCTTTCCTAATAGGCAAAATCTTTGCTATATACACAGAGTCTTGTGTTCTACCTGTGATTTTTGTTTCCATAAAACTGCTTAGATCCACTCTAGGGAAGGAGTGTTCATTAGAGTTGCCAACCATTTATCACCTCAAGCTTTTTAGTTAGACCAAAAATACACATGTAAAATGAGAAGAATTCATATTTTACATATAAAATATTTGTATAAAATAACATAAATATGCTAAAAAACCTTAAGTATGTTTATAGAGGAAGATAACACTTATTAATGTCTTGGTTGCCTGTCTTCTAAACTTATAACAGAATTGTCAACATGAGATATGCCAGGCAAGGTGGTGTATACCTGTAATTCCAACACAGGAGGCTGAGGCAGGAGGATTGCTGTGAGTTAGAGGCCTACTTGAGGTACTTGGTGTGTTAGTTACTTTTTTTTCCTCATTGCAGTGACAAAATACCTCACACCCAATGTTCAAGAGGGAATATGTATGTAGTTCAGTTTGTAGAGGTTTCAGTCCATAGTTGGCTGGCTCCAAGGCAGAGTGGCACATGGCAGAGGGGTGTTGCAGAGGAGAAGCAGTTCTCTGAACAAAGAAGACAGCAAGAGCAACAAGGGAACCTTAGCAGCATCTTTCTGCCCCCTTTTATTCTATCCAGACTCCTGGGATTAGGGTGGTGCCAGAGCAATCATATGCACTTAATCCCAGCGTCACACATTCTAGATTCAGCCACCTCTGAAAAAGCCACCTATGCCTGCATGAGGCTTCGGAGGAACATCTGTGTTGTAAACGGTGCATGTGAAACCACGGGCTGGTGATAGGCTTTTTTTGTGAGGAAAAGGAGTTTATTCCAGTGAACACAGTAAAATCAGGGACTAAAAGCAGGGAAATTCTAGCAGCTAGCTGGGAAAAATTGAGTTTATTACATCCCTGTGTGGATGGGCTGACACTGAGAGAAATAGCAGCTATCAGGGAGAGATTTCATCCATGGGTGGATGGGCTGACATCAAGAGAGAGAGATTAGCAACTAACAGGGAAAGGAATTAGGCTTATATACATCTGAGGCTGATTTCCTCTGGTGGGGAGGGCTAACTACAAAAAGACAATAGAGACTTGCAAAATTTCAAAGTGTATGGGGAGCCGGCAGGTCAGTGCCTCAGAGTGGGCAAAGACCAATACTCCCTATACCAGCCAGTATTTATTGGGTATATACAATGATGGGATGAATATCAGGTGACTTCAGAGGCAGTGATGATCTCCTGTCTGATCCTATATTGATGCATATCTAATGCTGATGAGGGCGGAAAGGAGAGCATTGCCACTGCAGTAGATGGGATGAGTTAGCTGGTAAGGAATTTGTCCCTACCCAGGTGAAACCTTTCTCGTTTGTATTACTACTGGGTTGTCAAGGAACCAGGATGTCTTCAGCTACTGTCATCTTGCCGTTGAGCGAGTGCCACAGCATCACAGACGATTGCGGCCTTATGTGTGACCCAAGGCAAAGTGGAGTTATGTTTCTGCATGCCATAACCTTCTGTAGGGCAAGGTGACACTGGGCCTTAGCCATAGTCACAGTTTAATTATGAAATGATTTTCCCTCAAATTATGTAGAAATGCTCCTGACATATATAGGTATTGAAAGGGCTAAGGAATCTAGGGTGAAATGTTTATGATTGAGTCTAAGGACAGTCAGCACAGGTGTGCAGACAGTCACTGGACTTTTTGTCTTCCGTTTATGAGAAAATAGCCTGTCGTTTGCTGAAAGCAGCCAGTTTGCTTGTAAAGATCTCACTTAAGCCAGGCACGACAATCTAGACCCAAACCTGGTGTCTGCTGTATTGCACTTGTGCCTGTGAGCTGTGTTGGTATACCATCCATAGGTTCTTTGTACTGTATCTCGGACGATGAGCCCAGAGCCTGCAGCTGGAGCTGTAATAAATGCTTTTCAATAACCATGCTGGCTCTTTCAGTGAGTGCTGAAGAGGGCTCTGGTGGGAAGAGTTTGGGGTTCATGCCATCACCCAGCTGTGCGACCCTGCGTGATCGCTCCCCCTCTCTGGCTGTGCGTCTGGGCTAGATCACTGCCAAGGATCCTTTGTGTCCTGAGAGCTGAGAAATGTCTTCACACCAGCCTTCCTTCTGGTGGGAGGTTCTGGTGAGGGATTCTTGTGATTTCATATACTTCTTTTGAAACACCCTCTTGATAGGAAAAAGATTACTCCAGAAAGAAACAAGGAGTCCTGGGCTCCTTCACACATTGTAACATGAGAATCAAGACAACAATAACCCCCACCAATCCCTCCATCTAGACATTGTTGCTGCTAATGCTGTTGATCTATTTCCTTCTCTTTCTCCATATGTATTTCAAGTTTAAGCTCAGCTAGATGTAGTGTTGCTGTCTTACAAGGTTTTAAACATTATATCAAATATTTTTCACTTGTAAAAATAATTTTTGAAATCATACTTGATTGTGGTAAAATAAGCACCGCATGAAAGTTATCATTTTATCTGTATAGTCCTGTGGCACTAATTACCTTCAACTGCATTCATGTTGAAGGCAAACATCCTGCTGTCCACCTCCAGAACTCCATGTGTGTGTGGTAATAGGGATTGAACCCAGGGTCCCACACGTGCTAGGCAAATGGGCCCAAATGATCCTCCTGCCTCATTCTCCTGAGAAGCTGGACTATAGGTGTGAGCCTCTGTACCCAGCTCGGAAACAATTTTTAATGGTTGCCTACAGTTTCCGTTTATAGGTGTGACTTAATTTATCTCATGTCTCCTTGCAGAAAATGTAGCTTCCTCTTCATGTTTCACTATTATGAATAATACTGCAGTAATTGTCCCCTCTACCCATGTGAAAATACATGATCTGTGCATTTCTGCTTAAGCCAGTATAGTACGCCTCAACTTCCCTTTTGCCTTTTCACTGTACAAGAACTTTCTCCCTCCTTCATGTGCTTCCATTACATTTAAAAACATTTTCGTAGCAGAGGCAGCAAACCCCTCTGCATGTGGCTGCTGATCTTGGAAATGTGGAGCTGGTGGAAACCCTGCTGAAGGCGGGCTGTGATTTGAAGATTGTTGATAAGGTAATCACCACCTTCTCCCTGTGCTACTGAGATGGTGCTGCGCCCCCTGGCGGCTGTGCGCATGAGCTGCTGTCTTAGCAGTGCATGTGGGACCCAGGCACAGAGAGAGACCTTGCGTTTTTGTAGACTGGAAACAAACCAATTTTGATGGATTGAGATATGTCGGTGACAATTTGTACTCTAACAGAGTATGTGTTTTTAAGATTGAAATTATTCATTAATTGTTTTTAAAGATAACAAATGTACATGGTCCAAATATGCAAATTATTTATGTAATTCACAGTTAGATTACCTGACCAGATGGACCCATTATTATTATAAATTTCTTCTGTTCCTTCCAGGATTTCTTTGTGCATACACAAGCAAACATAAGTACATTGAATCTATCATTTTATCTTTTTAAAACAATGGTGACATAATTATAATACTGTTCTGTATTTAGCCTTTGTCTCTTAACATTAAAGTGTTAACACTTTTCAAGTGGAAGCCTTTACATATTAGTAGACAGAGAGCTTTTCTATTTTTAAGACAGCTGCATGGACATATTATAATTTATTTATATCTCAGTTGGTGAATGCTTACATTGTTCTTACACTTTTACTAGAGCTGCAATGAATAAACGTACATGTGTCTAAACTTGTTCTTTAGTTTAATTAAGTATTAATTTTGGTAACATACACATAAAATAAAATTTATAATCTTAACTTTGTTGTTGTTGTTTGGCTCTGGGGATGGAGCCCAGGGCTGCAAGCATGCTAGGCAAGCACTCTACAGCCCCAGCCCCAAACTTGAAGTGTTTCCTCCCTTGTCTTTACCCACACAGTTCATTAGCTCAGTGCCTCCCTAATTTTCCCCACTTTGGTTCACACATTTTACATTTGTATGATCCAAAGTAGACATATGTTATCTTACTTTCTGTATGAGTCAAGTGTTTTGTTTTTTCTTTTTTTCAGTACTGGGAATCAAATTCATTGCCTTCCCATTGAGCCCTTTGTTATTTTTTATTTTGAGTCAGGGTCTTCTTGAATCAGATCGAGTTACTAAGTTGCCCAGGCTGGGCTCCAACTTGTGACCCTCATGCCTTAGCATGCTAGAAACAGAGATGTGTGGCACCATGCCCACTGCCCAGGCCTTTCTATATTTTGAGACTGGCCCTTGATAAGTTTGAAGTTTCCCAGGCAGGGCTCAACCAATAAATATTTAATTAATAAATTAAAACTACATTTTCTACCTGCTTCCACAATTTTTACCAAAGATTAGTGTTTCTGTGACCACATTACATTCTGGATGAAAGAAAAAAGAGCAAAGCTTTGTTGTAAATTTTACTTTCCTAATAGCCTGCCTTTGGGGCCTCAGTTTCTTTTTTTTGTTTTTTGAAACAAGGTCTTGTTATGTAGTTCAGGCTGGCCTTGAACTTGCCTGCAATCCTCTAATCCTCCTGCCTCAGCCTCCTGGGTGCTGCCCAGCTGGGCCTGAGTTTCACAGAGTCCACAGGGGTCTCCTGTCCACCTCCTCTCGCTGTCCAGGGTAAAAGTGTCGGCCTTCCACTCCAGAGCATACTCCCCAGACAGTTTTCTCATTCTGAAACTCTGGCTTCCAGAATGCCGCCTTCCCAAAATAGGCTAATTATGGTGATTCAAATGGCTTTACACAACAGAATTTAGACAGCATGGAATTAGAGGCTTGCTAAATGCCTGCAAAATGCAGTTCTTCCTAATTTCATTACTGTCTCTTTTGATTAGAGACTGATTACTTTCAACCCTAATTTCCCAGCCCACCTGGGCTGTGGTGCCTGGAGGGACAGCCGGGATTGGTTGTGTTGGTGGGAATCATGCTTGTGGGCAGTACCTAGCCTTGCAACAATTATCAGTTATGTTTTTGGATCCATAAGGGCAGAAAAACAGGTCCCAACACCGGAACTTCTGAAGTTATTTCTGATCATTCATTTTAATTATCTTCAGGGTTCCTGAGCACATTCTTAGGGCCATGTGAAAAGCAAAGGGAAACCACAGTCCTTTGTTCATGGAAATGTGAACATATAGAAGCTGTGCACTGCATAGAGTAGGGGATACTGTCTGTAAAGGTGTGTGCTCTGGCTTTGAGCAATAGCCACCCTGTGAAAGGTGCACCTTTTGATAGCTTGTGTAAGACACCATATGGACTCTAGGGAATACAGACTCCAAGTTACGTCCAGAACAGCCATTTTTGCTCACTGTGTGTTACAATAGGAAAAAAATTGTAGGTAGGAACCCAGTTAGCTGAATTGTAGGCTATGAAGTAAGTAAGTTGTGTTGTCATTGTTGATACTATTTTTAATAAGACACAGCCCTTTTCTGACATATTACTCCACTCTCCTCAAAACATGGGTTTCATTTCCTGGTCTAAAGTGGCTGGCTGTTCGAGCTCCTGTCATCATGTCAGCATTCCACTCAGAGGAAAAGTGGAAGGAAAATGCCATGTCCCCTTTCTTTAAAGACACATCCCAGAAGCTGTACTTTCCCTTCCACTGACCAGAGTAGCAATCATATGTCTGACCACAGGGGAGGCCGGGAAACATCAGGGATGGCTCGTGTCTAAGGGCTCTGTCTCCACCATCACGTTGCCCTCACCACTGCCTAGTGACCTGGGTTCACCCAACAAGGAAGCAGTGGAATCCAGATCAGAACCCAGGCTCTTGTCCTCACTACCGGCAACACCACCTGACCCTTTCTTTGTCTCCTTCACTTTTAGCAAGGCAGGACTGCGCTGGTGGTGGCTGCCAGGGGCAGCCACAGCCTGGTTGTGGACATGCTCATCAAAGCAGAGAGGTACCGGCCTGGAGAGAGGTGAGGCGGCCGCCTGCAGCCAGAAGTTCTGGGCGGGCGGCTCCGTGGGCGCTCCTTCCCAGGGTGTGGGCTTCAGTTGAGCCGGAGCCCCCTCCTCCTCCAGCAGTCGGCTCTTGTGGCTCTCATGCCAGCCCCTGCAGCCTGGCTCAGCTGTGCCCTCTGCCCGAGGTGTCCGGCCACCTGTTACCAGAAGCTCCGGGAATGGTAGAAAGAAAGGCTCCTTAAGGGGCTGCCGTTTCCAACAGACGCTTCACTGAGCATCGTGACTGGCACAAAACTATTCCTCTGAGAACACATAAAAGCTGTTTCTAAGGCTTTTTTTTTTGGCCTCTTTCATTGTTATTTCCTCCTGTATCTGCCACTCTTGTGGGAGGGGCTACTGCCTCTGCCCTGCAGATCCCAGTCTGTGCCCCCAGGCAAGGCACCAGCTCCAGCCTTAGGGTACGGTGACTCCTCAGTCCTCCAGGACCTGGGCTGTGGGATCACTCCGCCCAGGCGCCAACACCAGAACTCAGGCCAGGGGGGAGCTGCGAACCTGACTTGCTGTCCATTTGGCCACTCTGGAAAATTTCCTTTAAATCTTCAAAACAAAAGACGTTTACTGTCTACTTCTCTGTTTCATTGGCTCAGGACTGTGGACTTACAGTCACAAGTTGCTTAGCAACAAGAACACACTCCTTGAGATGTGAGATGTGTCAGCAGGTGATTTGGTCACTGCACGACCATCACAGAGCACTCGCAGCACTCAGGAGCGGCCGCGCTGTCCCCCGACCGCAGCCCATCCCTGACCGGAGGCTGCTCTGTGGCTGTGTCTCTCTGAGTCTTCTAAAGGCCGCACCATCCTCCACACAACCTTTTTGTTGCCTATAAAACAGTTTTTAATAATTAGAACTCTCTACTTAATCTCTCTCCTTTCCCTCCCCTTCCTCTTATTTCTGTTGTTCCTCCTCCATTTCCCCACCCTTTTTCTATATCTTAATGCTCATTTTCTAAAACCATTACTGTATTTTATTGAAAGGAACTTTATTAAGTTACACTTTTTTCTCTTGCTTTATAATCTGTTGCCACCACATCTTCTCTGAAACTAGAAATAGTCATTAGCTCTATTTTTACTGCATGGTAGTGTTCTTAGGTTCTTTTGCCTCGATGAGAGTAAGTGACTTTTCCAACAAGAGAATCATCCTTCTTTCCCAACAGATCTTTAAGATATAAGGGTTAGATAAGCTTTGAAATTCAATATAACATATAAGTGTAGGGCCAGGGATTTAGCGCAGTGATTCTGCCACCTGCCTCATAAATGCAAGGTCCTGAGTTCGATCCCCGATACCAAAAAACCCCACCAAAATCATATAAATGTGGCTGAAGGAGGCCCCCAGAAATGGGGAGTGTTGTTAACCCTGGTGACAGCTAGAGGTCTGAGGTCTGAGGTGGGGGGAGATTTGTTTTTTAACTATATGTATAGCTTTTATATGTATACATCTACCAAATGTATTTATCATTGTTTTAAATAATCTTTCTTCATCAAACAAGCTTATATCCTGGCCTAATAAAAATGGTCCCTTATAAAAAGATTAAAGATATCATTTAAATGTTCTTTCTTATACCTATCATCTGTTTATGCATATATATCTATTTAGCCTCTCAATCATTTATCATAAAATTCAGTGATTCAGAGGCAAAGGGCTTCTTAAAATTTGGCTTATAGGGGCCTGGGATTTAGCTCAGTGGTGCCCCTGCCTGCCTCACAAGCGCAAGGTCCTGAGTTCGATCCCTGGTTCCAAAAAAAAAAAAAAAATGGCTTATATCTTCTTAATCACCAATTCTGGACCATGTGACTCCACGAGCACAAGTGGACCTGCAAATCATTCAGGGCTTTGGCATATAAACTGTCTAATGCCTCCACCTGCTTGGACGTGTTTTGCACTTTCCTATGGAGGATGAGGGTCCACCCAGCCCACTGCTTGGACGCGTAAGATATACAAGTTTCCCTAAGAAATACAGATGCTCTCTCGTGAGGCTGCACTTTGCTCTCCTCTTTACCCTGTGGCGTGGAAGTTTCGTTGGAGTCACTGTTGTTTCAGGAGATGGGGTGAGGGGCAGAGGTGAGGGGCCTGTAGCACCTGTGTTTCTCGGATCTCTCCATTGTCAACCTCTCAGGAGTTCTTCAGAGGTGGGTGTGGGTACTATGAAAGTAAACCTGAAGACCTGTGCTTTATAGTCTCTACAACAATTACAGTTCACGCCTCCCATTCTTATTCTAATGGGGACCAAAGGAATCTTCCAGAAGCCAGAAAACAAGATACCAACCCAGGTGAAGTGCTGTCAGGCTAAGCCTGGCTACGGAGCTTGAAACCACGGATTCCCTGCTCCAGTCCTCCCCACTCCCTTGAGCACCTCTTTTCCTTCCCGACCTGGAGTTAGTGTCCTGCTTTTTCTCTTCACACCAGAGAGGGATGAATCGAGGAACCAGCACTGGGTCCCATTAAGGGCCTATCCAGTCCAGGCCCCGCTGAAGCTCTGATATGAGAAAATCAAATACCCTAAAGAAGAAAAAGGGAAAAAGGTTGAAATTTAGGCCATTAAAATTGTTATGTTTCCTTTCTTTTGCTCGCCCTGGGTGCATGCTGGCATGGTGGATGCAAACACCGGTCATCATGAAGCATTGGCCATGAGGAAAATGGGAAGGATTTCTGCTCATCACTGGGCTCTGAGCTATTAGAGCAGGAATGGACGAGTTGGAATTTCGATCATGGTGTTCTACCTCACATCTCTTGTGCTTGGTGTAGGAAGCGAAAGCTTCCGTGAGCACGGTCACAGGGCTCTGCTCATCTGGCTGCATGGGGCCCTGATGATGCAGCAAGACCCAGCCAAACATCTGTATGCAGAGCTGGTGCACACAGGTTTCCCAGAACTGGCCAGTGAGTTCCAGCCTTGCACAAACAGTAGCTCCTTTATGGTAGGGGACAGTGGGCAGAAGTAGCACCAAGACAGCAGCAGTCCCAGCTGCTCTTAGCCCAGGCTCCTGCAGAATGCAGAGTGGTGGAAAGGGCTTCTCCTTTGCTAGCTGAGCTAGCTGGGTGACCTCAGCCTCCTCAGTGCTGGAATTATAGGTGTGCACCACCACACCTAGCTTCTCAGATCTTCTTTTCAGTACCGTGATTGAACCCAGGGCCTTTGCATTGAGCTACATCTCCAGCCTCTTTATTTTTTTAAGACAGGGTCTCACTAAGTGGCTAAGTTTCTCAGGCTGATCTTGATTTTATGATCCATCTGCTTCAGCCTCCCAGAGTGCTAGGATATAGGCATGCAATTATACTTATTTATCTACTTTTTTATTCACCGCTTGGTTCTTTTACATGCAGGTCCTTATTGCCATACATTTTTTCCAGAAGTATTGATTTTCTTCTCAACTATTGAGATGGCAGTGACAGGAGCCTCTAAGAGGACTTCCAAGTGCTGCAGTTACGTATTCTTTTTTGTTCTTTGCTTAAGGCAAGTTATATGAGATTTTCCTATTTCTGTCACTTGATACAACACACATAACAGCATAATCCAGGAGGGTTTTGTACACCATGTTTAAAACAACTGTTCAGGGGCTGGGGGTTTAGCTCAGTGGTTTCACCACCTGCTGCTTAAGTGCAAGGACCGAGTTCAATCCCCTGTACTAAAAAAAAAACAAATAAAACAACTGTTGAGGGGGAGAACAAGGGTTTTAGGATATGTGGTTGGAAATTGGTTTTGCCACTTACGAGGTGTGAGCCGTGGTGGGCATGTTAGTATTTAAATTCTCAGAGCTTGTTCCCTTCTCTGTTAGGTAAGGTGATGTCTGTCCCTTAGGGTGGGGGAGAGGATGCCAAGAGGATCCCATGGAGCATCTGACTTCATGTCTCTTGTCTGGAAGTCACGAACTCAGATTTCTCTTCAGTAAGAAAAACTGAGTTTCAAATTGAGCCACTGGCAGCTTTAAATCTTGTGTAATATATTACTTAGAAAAGACATGAAGTACATACCAGTTTTTTTCATCTCTTGATGATGTAATTACAGGTCCTTTTTAAATTTCCTTTGTATCCTTTGGTGTAGTCCAATTTTATTTTTCTGCAATGAACATGCAATATTTTTGTAATCTGAGAAAGTTATGAAATAAATGTAAAATCAAGTATCATTTCCATCAGTTTTATGTGTACCTCTTCATAATTTAAGGCCCCCATTCTCAAATTCTGACTGTAAAATGCTAAGGCTTGTAATAAAATCATGAGCAATTTCAGTCCAGGTTTATTATCACCTATTTATGGCTTTACGCCTTTGTCATACTGATTGTCTCCATTCAATGCTATGAATGTATCAAGCAGGTAATACACTCACATCATCGCAAAGAATTGTAAGAGGTATTGAGTGAAAAGTCTTGCCTCCATCTGTTCTTCAGCACAGCCAGTTTTCACTGACCATGCTAACCCCGCCACCAAATTTGAGTAATTTCTTTATGTACAAATAAAGACATACTCCTTTCAATTTTTATTTATCATTAAAACTTTTTGTTTTTTAAAGATTGTGTAGCCTAGGCTGGCCTTAAAGTCACTGTGTAGCCCAGGCTGGCCCCAAATTCATGGTGATCCTCCTGTCTCAGCCCCCCGGGTGCTGGGATTATAAGCATGTGCCACCATGCACAGCTATGAAAACATACTCTTGCTGGTTAAAGTGTTTTAACTGTTGAACATATGTTAACGGAGGCCAACACTACTTGATGCTTTAGATAATATGTAACATTTCTAGAGTTGACAGGTACAAAGAGGAGGCTTATAATATTAACTACAATATTCATAGCGTTTGCTTTAGTCCATATGGCCTTGGTCTGGACACTGAAAACCATCCTAGTTGCACTCTGGAGTCCTCAGGAAGTGGAGCCTGAGATGCTGCCTTATGCGTAACACCTTCCAGGAGTGTAAATCCCGGATCCGGAGTGAAGGGGAAAGGGGCTGATCCAGGGAAGGAGACCGGACAAGAGCAGGACAAAGTGGCCACTGTTTGTGGCCTTCAGGATGCTCTGCTGGATAGAGGGTGGACCAGCAGTCCCAGGCCAGTTCACACGGTGGGGGCTGGAGGACTGGTCTGCTTCTCACAGTGGGGCATTCACCCTGGGCTGAACCTTCCATCTCTCCCAGCTCCGGAGGGAGGGAGGGTAAGGTACGGCCTGTGTTAGCTCACACAAAGCTTCCTGTTTGCCACACCACAGGTGGGCCAGAACCCAGAACAAGGTGGGGGAGCACCTTGCACTCCTTCAGAAACCAGCCGATCCTTCTTTCAGAAAAGGCCTAGAGTGACCGGTTAGAAAGTGGGATTTTTGTTTGCCTTGATCACATTTACTTGCTGATGTCCTGCTACCAATGTGAGGCAGCCAAAAATTAATTTTCTTCAATTCAGCTATGGCATAGAGTTAAATCACATTTAAGTTGGAAGAGACCAGGTTATTAAGCCCATCCCTTTTTGTTGAAGGTACCTAGACAGATTCTTCAGAACGTATATTCTTCAGAATACATATTTATATTGGGTAGTGCTGTGGATTGAACCTGGGTCCTTGTGCACTTCAGGCAAGTGCTTTACCATTAATCAGTACCCCCATCCCCCAAATCTACTCATGTGTACTCTATAAGGACGTGAAATAGGTAGGGTAGGTAGATTTTACTCTTACTTCAGAGATGAGGGTCCTACTGTTCATTGGCCAAGAAAAGTTAGCTGGCAAGAAAAGCACTGGAAAAGGAGCCCTTTCTTCTAAATCAGTTCTGCCCAGATGGATTCTTTCTCTTGGCCGGTCACTAAAGAGTTTCTGCTCAGGCCTAGGTTTTCTAGTTGCCTGGGCTATGCCACCACAGGACAGCTCTGGATGTGCACACAGGTATCAGAACACTTCGATGCTATAGTCTCAAACAAGGTCCGAAAGAGCATCAGAAATAGGGCCATTCTAACAGGAAACTTCTTTTGGATGTTCCCACAACTCTATTTTTGTGCTATTAAACATTCTTCTCTTTTCCTTTCAGCATTAAAAATGATCCATAGGTATTGTGATTTCCCTTTATTTGTAATTATTACACAAAAATGAAAACAGTAAGTCATAAAAAGCTGTAATAAAACATCACAAATCTTATTCTTAGTCTTTAGCTTTTTAATGTAAAAAAATCTTAGTTTCTACTAACTTTGATAATGTTTAAAGTAAAACTCTCAGATTTTTGAGTAAATTATACCTCAGTGACATTGGAAATGACTTTAGCCTTTTAGAAATAATGTACAGGAAATAGGATTTATATACTTTTGATGATATAATCAATGACAGACTGCACATATTAAAATTTTCTTTTTTAATTAAAACGTTTTACTTAATCGCTTAAATAAAAAATAGCATTAATCTCTACATATAGTTACAAAGGATGTTACAGCTTGAAACAGTCTCTTGTAATTTTGACAAGATGAACATGATATATCCACGATGTTTTAACAACATGGAAATGTTGAAAAACTAAAGACTTCCAACCCTTGGTAAAACCAGAGGAGTTAAAAAGACCTCATTGTGAGTGTATTCACATCAATCAACCACTTGCACAGACTGACTGCTTATGAAAGACTGGGTATGGGCCGATCTGGTTCTGAGAGATCTGGAAGCCGAAGTACTACTCTCAGGATGAATGGTCCGAGGATATTTTGCAGCAGTCGCTTGGCAAATGGTTTGCTAAAAAGAGAAAAATATGCTTAATAAACTCGTAAGATGATTATTATACTATCAACTCATTAGCTGTAATTTAACCCAATAAACATCTGTTAAGCATCCAGCAGATACTGGCAACGAGTGAAGTGCAGCAGCCCTCAACACAAACAAGATGAAACCTTTCTCCTAAAGGAACCCATGTGCAGTGGGCCACCCCTGGCACCCACAATTTAATGTTGGAGCTGCATTTCAGAGTCATGGAGTCACTTCTCAAAGAGGACAAAGTGGAAAAGGCCTAGGGAGGCGGAGAAAGGAGCTTTGTGGTGTTTGAGAGAGACAGCCCCACGTCATCCTCTCTCCCCACCCAGCTTCCACCTCTCAAGCTGATGTTGGGCATGGGATCCAATCCTGCAGGACATGGGGAGGCCCCAAGGAGCCATCCAGGCTGGTTCTGTTTCAGACCAGAGCAAAGCAGAGGCCTCATACCTCACCTGGTTCTCCTGAGAGCAGAAGAAACTTTCTTAGGGTCACATAGGAGTAGGTTTTCCCAGAAGCCTGGTGCTCCCTTAATATGGATCACGGCTTTCTAAGCAAGGACATAACTAGATGTTGGGGACACATATTGAGGGGAGGATGTGCCCACACTCAGAGCACCAGGGAGCATCTTGGACATGAGCACTCAAGTGTTAAAGTCAGGGCACATCTGACTCAGTCTATATGAGATGTGATCCAAAATTACGGTCAATGTTTGAATAAAATATTTTATTACAGTAAAAGATACAGTGCCATTAATCCCCCTCAAGATACTCTTCCTAGCTTCAGACACATTTATCCCATCCTTCTTGCCACTTTCTAAAGCAGTTCTGGAAGTCTTCTTTCGGGAGTGTTTTTTCATGGTTGCCTCAGTGCCCTGAAATGATTCACAATGTTTATGGCAATTTCTATAAAAAAAATTACAGTGTGTCCACATCCAGCTGTTGACAGGACCTGGTACCATGTGATTTTTTAGCTCTTTCTCAAAGCCAAAATAATGTGAAAAGTAAACTTTTTGAGTTGATTCAGGATATCGAGGCAGCCATGACAGCACAGCTGAAGACATTCATGAGAGCGGCCTTCCAGAACGGCTTCAGAAAGTATCAAGAACAATGGGATAGGCGTGTTGGAAGTAAGGGTGAGTATTCAGAGGGGATTAATGCCATGTGTCTTCTACTATAATAAATTTTAAAAATTTAAACACTGTGCTTTTTGATCAGCCTTGTACATATTACATGCATACGTATGGCTATGTGTAATATGTGTATGAGTATGTATAACATGAGTATGTGACTACGGGTAAGGCTTTTCTCTTTTATGTGCAGTACAGCTTCCAATAGCCCGCACTGGGATTTGTTATCAAGTTCTCAGTCATGTACACACAGACTTCTATTAGGCTCTAGAAAAAGAACACAGGATATCTGTTTTAATTACAACACCATATAAACACACAATTACCTCACGATGTAAAATCTAAAAAGAGTTAGAAAAAATAGAATCCTAAAGTAACTCCTCCCTCAACTCCATGTTTCTATCTGGTGTTGGTTCATACATCTCTGGTCTCCACTTCACCTGGGGCTCAATTTAAATAATCCAGTCTCCTAGATTTAATCATTTAGTCACCATCTAGTATCCAGGGAAAAAACTTTAAAAATCACACTTTCATATTAATACTTTCACATGCCGAGTAGGCAGGAATATTGTCTAATATTGGGGATTTATGAGAGGGTACTGTCTTTTAAGACCAATCCTTAGTTCTCTGTAGTGATATGTTCTTGTTACTCTCTTCAGATTTTACTGTGTGCGGTAATTGTTGATTTCCAGGGTGCTGTAAGAAAGATATTACATGTTCTTTTTCTAGTAACGTTTAGTAAGTTAACTTTGCTTGTGCTTTTACAGTTTACCAAGTGCTTTCATACAGCTCTTTTAAGTTTCACATTACCTCATATAACCCTGAATCCAGAGGAGACCTAGGAGGCGAGTTTTCTCACCAATCTCATTTTACAGAAGCAAAAATGGAGGCTTAAACATTTCACTTGGGTTTGTAAACATCCCAAAGTCAATAAGGAGCAGAACTGGGGTATTTTTGGCTTATTTCATCTTAATAATATATACCTTCCTTTCTATCACAAATTCATGGAACCTGAATTAATTTCAAAACTAGGAATATGCTGACAGTTGCACTGACAAAAGGGGAAGAAGACTTTCTTTAAAAGGGGGTAAAGTAGGGAAATTTTTGTCATCAAATGTCCACTACATGAACAACTGGTTCATGAGTAAACAGTTTGGTCTTAAATCATTATACATTTTACCATTTGGGGAACCAACACAGTACTTTTTGGATTAGATAATTTTTCCACTGGAAGAAACACTGTTTTGGAAATCAGCTGTTTAACAGAGGAAAGGCCGATCTGGTTAAGTGTAAGGGTGTCCGACTGTAACAGGAAAAGGCAGGCCAAGTGCCAGTCACATCAGGTTTTGATTGCAAAATGTCACTGGATGGTTTATCAGCCTACAAACTCTCAGGAAAAAGATTTCTTGACAACAGGTTATCAAATGTAGACTTACCACTGTGACTGGATGATGTTTTTCCACAACAACTGAGGCTCATGGGAGGAGAAACTCCCATTATAGCTAAACTGCTATGAATTCTGGTTTTTGAAGCAAAACCACATCTCCTATGACCCAGACAGCAACTGTTCTTCCAGCTGTGTGCCGTGCTGAAGTCACAACTCTTGGCACACACTAAACAAGCAAACAAGAAACAAGTATCAAATTGGTACAAAATTCATGGAAAATATACATTACTTTTGTTAACTCACATAGCACTTAAAATAATTGTATATTCAACCAATTTTAATGTGGAAAAAATAAAACTTAAAACAATGAGGCAAAAAGTAAAACAGAAAACCAAACACTCTGAAACATCCTTGTAACCTTGATATACCCTGCTATTTTACAAGATTTTAGGGATTTAAAAAACTTTAATCTGAAGTGGTGATAGCTTCACAGGAAGAGCAAAGATTGTGCTGAGAGGCCTGTGTACTCCTCGGTCAGCTTCCGGCCATGATTATGTCTTCCATAATTAAAGTGTAATGGCCAGCACTGCTGTGACGCCTGGGTAGGGCCTATGGCATTTTATGCCTGTGTGCGTTCCTGTGACTACCAGTGTGATGAAGACAGACTCTTCTACTACCACGAAGATGCTTCCTGTGCCACCGCAGCCTCACTGGTCTCCCTTCTCTCCCAACCATCTTTCACCCCTGTCAGCCAGGATCTGTTTATGAACGCTTTGATCCTTGGGCATAATTAACATCATCGCTACATATATTCTTTGGTGTTCTGCCTTTTTTCTTCTCACTTTATTAATGTAATTTTTCATGCAATAATAGATATGCTGTGATTTCTAATGAGATGTTTTTCAGTGACCAACTAGTTTGTCTTTCTGCTACTTTTTTATTATAGATAACATTTTAATAAAAACAGATTTTTCTTTCTCCCCCCCCAAAATGGTTTGATTATGAAGGCCAGGTCCGCTCAAACACCACCACCAGACATGGTAATGACAAACTGTAACTTCTTGGAGGGGTGAACCCCACGCCGTGCTGCTGCTCTGCTAGAACATGCAGCTCCTGGTGATCCCAAAACTAGCATCAGTAAAGAACTACAGAAGCAGAGTTTAAAATAAAAGTAGATGATTTATTTGAAGATGGGGAAAAGTAGGGGGGAGAGAGAGAGGGTAAGGGAGAGAGAGAGAGAGAGACAGGGAGACAGAGACAGACAAAGATACAGTTATTCTGGAAGAGTAGGGAGTATTTGGAAGGGAAATATTCCAAGATTTTAAAAAATTTTAATAGGAAATATTGCAAAAAATGGATGATCATATCAAAAGGTACTGTCAACTTTTAATGTACACATGTACTCATGGTTTTTGTTCTTTTTTTGAGATAGGCCAGCTATGTAACACAGGCTGGCCTCAAACTCACAGCAATCCTTTGCCTCAGTCTCCTGAGTGCTGGGGTTACAGGTGTGTATCACCACACCCAGCCTAAATCTTGACACTCCCCAAGTCCATTTACAGTTCTCTGCATATATGTATCCAGCTTCAATGGTCAGTTGTCTTCAGAAACAAGTGACAGAATCCTGATGTGTTGAGATGGCCTTAAAAAAACAGGATTCACTGGGGTTTTGCAATTCCTTGGCATTTGGAAAGACTCACAGTTGCATAGAAAACTTGGCAAAGATAAAAATGAAGTGATTCTAGGGACACAAAAATGTACTATAAAGGAGATACAGTCTTAGTATACATTAATGGCTTAGATATGCTTGCAGAGTCATCACAAATACTCAGTCTCAGAGTTAGCATGGCTGGATCTAAATATTTATATACTTGGAGGGTGTGGGGAGAGAAGACACTGGGAGGCAACATCAGAGGGCTGGATGCTTTCACCCACATTAGGAAGTCAACAGATATGTTATCGGCAAAATGTAGCACTGATAACATGACCATACTGTTCAGGAAAAGATGATAAACAGAAGAAAGCCCTAACAGAGTTCAGAAAGAAAGACTTAGGATACTATTTCTCACTATAATTCTTATAGAAATTACTTGCCTTTTTAAACTAGTAACTTATGGATCTTATGAATCAGAAATCAAATCTCACATTTAAAAATATTTGCAGGCTAAACTTCACAAACTAAACTCATGCTTCTGACTGTAGGAAAACTTCCTAACTTTATTTTTTAATTAGAAAACTAAGAACACAGAAATTTTATAACTAATAAAGTTTTTTGTTTTTTGGGCAACAGGGAGTGAACCTAGAGCCTCATGGATACTAACCATGTGTACTAACAACGAGCTACACTCCTCGGTATGAAGAACGAAGATTCTTTAACACTCTTTTGAAATATAAAATTAATGGCTGACAAGAAAATTCTTTGCCAATAACTGGAAACTGAAGTACAGTTGGGCTTGTGCCCTTATTCCTGCTCAGCCCCACCTGAAGGGCGTCGATGCTCCCTTCTGTAGCTGCTCTTCTCCCTCACAGGAGAGCAGCAAAGCATGGACTGGGAAACACTATGCTTGGCGAAACTCCCACTGAAGACAGGTTGCCCTCAACCCAGCTGAGACCTGCTTCAGAATGCCTTCAGTAAGAAGAAAATATGTACTGCAGGAAAAAAAGGACTTTTAAAAGATACCTCTCTATCACATACGAATTCAATAGAAGCTGTCTTAGATGACTTGTGCATCTACCAAGAGCCAGCTGCTTATTTTCCGTTTATTACTTGTACTTGCTAATAATACTTATGCAGTATAATAAACATTGTATACGTATGAAAAAATGTTCAACATCACTGGTCATTCAAGAGGTGCAAATGAAAACAATGCTGAGATTCCACCTCACTCCAGAAAGAATGGCTGCTATCATGAAATCAACCAACAACAAATGCTGGCAGGGCTGTGGGGAAAGAGGAACACTGCTCCATTGCTGGTGGGAGTGTAGACTGGTGCAAGCACTGTGGAAATCAGTATGGAGATACCTCAAAGAACTAGGACTGGAAGTCCCATTTGACCCTGCTATTCCCCTGCTGGGGATCTTCCCCAAAGAATTAAAAGAATCATACCACAGTGATGTATGTGCACCCATGTTCATAGCAGCACAGTTTGTAATAGCTAAAACTTGGAAACAGCCCAAATGCCCATCAAGTGGAGACTGGATAAAGAAAATGTGGGGTTTTTTTTTATAAAATGGAGTACTACTCAGCCATAAAAAAAGATAAATTAGAGACATTTATAGCTAAGTGGATGCACATTGAAGTGATACTCTTAAGTGAAATAAATAGGACCCACATGTATAAATACCAAATAGTTTCTCTGGCATGAGAAGCTCAAAGTGTAAATAAGGACTAAATGCATAATAGGTAATGTGAAATAGGAAGAAAAGGGGCAAAGGGGAAGGAAGTGGGAGGGCTAGAGGAAAGGATAGAAGGGAATGGGATTAATATGAGAAAATGGAAAAATAGGAAGAAAATCTTTGTAAATAGGGAGGAATGGAGGGGTTGAAGGGAGGGCTGGGCAAGAGTGAAAAATAAGAACCAAGAGAGATTGTGTAAAGGTGCAAATTTCCAATGATGAATGTCATTATATTGTATACCTAAAATGTACCAATGATTAGAATGAATAATCGAAAATGTAAAATAGGAAGAAAAGGTCCAAAGGGGTAGGAGTAGTGGGAGGGGCAGGGGAAAGGAAAGAAGGGAAAGGAAAAATGATGAGAAATGGGAAAATTGGAAATAAAATCTTTGTAAATAGGGAAGGATGGAGGGGGTGAAGGGAGGGCTAGGAATGGGGAAAAAATAAGAACCAAGACGCATTTACATAAAGGTACAATTCCCAATAAGAAATGTAATTGTGTTGTATACCTACAATGTACCAATAAAAGAATTTAATAAAGTGAAAAAAACACATTGTATATGGTAAGCTGGTGATAGTTATTTAAAAAAATCAACGTGCACATTTTAGGAATATATAAAGATAAGTTATGGGGAAATGTACTGCTAATGAGGAGGAGGAAAAAACAGCTAGAAGGTTTCTATAATCAGATAGGTCTGAAAGTTTTGTTACTTCATGCTGCTCTTTACAAAAACTAACACTGGAAAACAGAAAATACACCAAGTGTGGCTTATACTAATAGGATGACTTAATTATAATTAGTGATCACACCCAGTGTGGCTGCACATCAAAAATGGAAAATTAATTCACACTTATGAGGGCCGGGGATTTAGCTCAGTGGTGCTGTGCCTGCCTCAAAAGCGCAAGTCCTGAGTTTGATCCCCGGTACCGGAAAAAACAAAAACAAGACCATATTGTGTCCAACACACACTTATGTTTTAGGATAAAATAATAAGGCTGTGTACATCATTTAAAAAATCATTCTTTGCTTTAGCTGAATTTTTAGGCAAATGACCACTGGTGCCAATCACGTGAGAGATCACTGAATTTATCAGCTTAGCAGACTTTCAAAAGCCGTATCAACATAAACAACAAAATCAAAAGGAACGGGAAAAGTTTTGACTGTTCATAGGAACACAGGAGATATTAAAAACTTCAGTATTTGCATCTTCATAGTTGAAAGGGAGTTAATAGAGTTGGGTGGGAGTAAAGGACTCTGAGGTCAGACTGTCAATACTGGAATTCCAACTCTAACAGTTACGAATTGTGTCCACAAGCAGGTTACTCTCTTTTAAGCCTCAATCACTTCATTTGTGAAATCTGGGAAGCATTACCAACTGTCTAATGATACCTTATCATTATTCTGATAAAGAAGAAAAGCTAGAAAAGAAGCCTTACTAACTAATTCTACCACATAGCTTAAATTCCATCCCCAGTACCAAAAAAAAAAAAAAAAAAGACCAACTGAAAATATTTTCTCTCAACCATTCTAGTTGGAGTTAGAGAGTACAGCGCCATCTATTGTTCAGCCTTATGAACTGCAACACATTTGTATGCATGCTTGCCTATCCTGTTGGGTTTTTTTTTAATATTTCTTTTTTTTTTTTTTTGGTACCGGGGATTGAACTCGGGTTCTTGTGCTTGCGCAGCAGGAGGTGAAACCACTGAGCTAAATCCCCAGCCCTATATCCTGTTTTTTAAAAAAATTAATTTTATTGGTACATTTTATTTTATTTTATTTTATTTTATTTATTTATTGGTACCGGGGATCAAACTCAGATGCTTCTGCTTAGAAGGCAGGTGGCGGAACCACTAAGCTAAATCCCCGGCCCGGTACATTTTAGGTATACAATATAATGACATTCACCATTGGAGATTTGTACCTTTACATAATATATCTTGATTCTTATTTTTTCCACATCCCCCTGCCTTCCCTTCAACCCCTCCACCCCTCTCTATTTACAAAGACTTTGTTTCCATTTTTTCACTCATGTTAATTCCATTCCCTTCTTGTCTTTCCTCTACCCCTCTCATTTCCCCTTCCCCTTTGCACCTTTTCTTCCTATCCTGTTTTTTTGAAAATGGTTTTCTACCATGAAATTCTGATATTTTCTTTAACATACTGAGGATGTCTGTAGAAAAGAAAACAAATTTACAGATGACGATGTTATTTAATTAGGACGGCAATTGACACTCCCGTTATGTTCATTGCTCTTCATTTTCTGCACATACTTCCTTTTAGCGACTAGAAATATCAAGAAAAAAAAGCTCTGCATATTCATAGGAAGCCTCTGTGATTACAAAGAAGAGAAAGATAACCAGGCCATGATCACAAATCTTACTTTTCCAATCCCCAACAATGACTGGTTTCACATTAAGTTAGCCAACTAATGACTTTGTTCTTTCTTTTCTTATTACAGTTCTTTTAAAAACAAGAAGACATATTTGAGGTGAACTTGTGTTTTAATTATATAAGAAAGAAAGGAAAGAAAGAAAGAAAGCTAGCTTTATATTTACAGAGAGATTTACTTGTGATTCTCCTTTCTTTCTGCCCCTAGAGGCTGTACTTACATGAATGACATTGAATATGCATCTGTTTGTGAAGGGGTAGGTAGTGGGGTGGAGTGGGGCATGGATGTTTATACAACACCATGCGTTACTATTATTTTTGGAGACAGGGTCTTGCTATGTGGCTCAGGGTGGCCTTGAACTTAGTATGTATCCCAAGCTGACTTCAAACTCTGTGATCCTCTTGCCTCAGCCTCCTAAGTGCTGAGATCACAGGTGTGCACCACTATGCCTGCCCAATATTGTGTTTTTCATACTTCAAAGGCTTCAAAATTACTTTAGGTGATCAAATTATTGTAAAAAGTTAGCAGTGAAGAGTGGTGAGCCAGCACTCATTTTTCCCTCTGCATCCTCAGGTTTACATACAAACGCAGAGGCACTGCTATAGTCATATTCTAAGAAGGAAATTCTGAAAAATTTGAACTGTATTATCTGCATTTGTGACATGAATGTAAAACTAGAAATTTAAATAAACACTGAGATCAGTTCTACACTGTAACACTTCAAAATGTGTGACCATGGAAAATAAACACAGCTGAACAAGTGTTAGGGTTGAATTTTAGCATCTTATTTCTATATCAAAACTCTCCCACACATTCAAATTTCTCTTAATGGCCATGTGATTGAGATCTACGTCTGTATGTATGTATGTATGTATGTATGTATGTATCTATCTATCTATCTATCTATCTATCTATCTATCTATCTATCTATCTATCTATATCAGAAGCCCTGAACAAGCAGGATAAATAGTAGGTCTCAACATGTTTTTCTCCAAAGTTAGTAGCTCTCAAAGGGCAGAAATTCAAGTCAGCTAGAAGCCTACAGATGAGCAGTTATCTTTACTACAGAAGGCTGTCCACAGCCATGGCACCTTCTGGCGGCTGTCAAGGAGCTTTAAGACCTCACTCAGATTCTGCTATCATCTTTCTTTTGCTGTCTGTGATTAGGTGTTGGGGACAGTCACCTCAGGAGCTTTATGACACTGTGTGCCTTGGTGACAGAGCCATGCTAGAGAAGGGAAAAAGGCTATGGAGTCCTTTTTTAAAAGCCCATATTAGTGAGCTTGATAAGCTTGGCTATGCCTGCTCCCTGCTCCAATCCCCTTCTGAGACCCAACAACAGCAGGAGGCCAGGGGTCCAGTCAGGATGTGCTTTGTCTACACTTGATTCATTTCCCTTCCAGCCAGTTTGTACACACACACACACACACACACACACACACACACACACACTCTATCCCTACTCCAGAACCCAGCCCCAGGCATGTTTCTCATAGAGGCTCAGTCAACTACTCTAGGAAAAGTTACTCCTGTCTTTATCCAGTTACGAATTAAAAGTTACAACCCAGCCAAGATGGACTCACCACAGAGTAGGGTCCCTGTACACATCCAAACCAGGAAGAGGGGAAGCTGTGAGACAAACCGCGACCAGGAAGTTAAAGATATATTAACTCCTCAGTCCTTGAAAACACCCAATAATTTGCTTCAACCTGGGAAAAAGTCTGTCCTCAGCTCTTACTCAAGTCCAGTTTTTCAGGTTTCTGAACAATGTTAGTGAAAAGTTCTTTATTTTGATTTTGATTATCACTACTGTGAGAGGTTACTGTTTCTCATTAATAACTAAAGTTTTAACCACTTTGGGCATGGACTATCTTCTGTGGGTTGGCCTAAATACCACACAGACATTTTTCTCCACCACAGAAAACTGTTTTGAGTTAAAAAATATCCAATAGGGCTGGGGACAAGGCTCAGCGAAAAGGCAGCTGTCCAGCAGGCATGCGGCCTTGGGTTTGATCCCCGTACCACACACGCACAGAATCAATGAACAGAACACCACAGCAAAACACCGCACTTACAAACCAGTGTTCGGACCCTCTCATAGCACAGCAGCAATCACACAGACCACACCATTTCTTCCGCAGTAGATGCAGATCCTGTAAGAGCTGAAGCAGGAACGCGAGTGCCAACAGAGGGCGCCGACACAGCCCTGGGAGATGTCAAGGAAGCTACAGCGGCAGAGGGCGCCATGGTGGCGCTGGGGATTCCAACCGCCCCTATGGGTGGGGAAGGCATCAGCTGTCCGGGCAGTGCCGAGGGCACTGGGGCCACCGAATGGTCCAAGTGGGCAGAGTGCTCTCTTCCCTGAACACCAGCGCCACACTCTTCCTTTCTATTATTCGTGAAATCTGTCCCTATAAATCACAAATTCAGTTCATTAAAATTCTCCCCAGGTAAGATTATTGTTCTCCTCCAATAAAAACATACAATGGTTAACATTTGATCCTAACAAAAATGTAGATATTTGTCGTTCACTGGAGTCCACTATTTTTTCAGCTAATGCAGTTTCTCACATTAACCAGTTAATGTCACCATTAACCACCAAAGACTTCAGACCACTTACTTCCACACTGGAAAGTAATGACTTGGTCTTAAATAAAAGATAAAAATAAGCTGGAGGACCAGGGATTTAGCTCAGTGGTTCCACAGCCTGCCTTGCAAGGACAAGGCCCTGAGTTCGAATCCCGGTACCAAAAAAGAAAATCTGGGTGTGGTGGTGCAGGCCTGTAATTCCAGCACTCTGGGAAGCTGAGGCAGGAGGAACTGGGCTATATAGTGAGTTTGAGGCCAACCTGAATTACATAGGGAGACATTGGCTCGAAAAACCAAAAACAAACAAAACTGATATGTTCAGGGCAGGGGATTTAGCTCAGTGGTTCTGCTACCTGCCTTGGAAGCACAAAGTCCCGAGTTTGATCCCTGGGACAAAAAAAAAAAAGACGTGTTCAGCTGGAACCTCAGTTAAATGTACTGCCACCTTTTTTTTTTTGGTACCAGAGATACTGGCACCTTACTATTAGTGATACATACGGTCATACAGAGCCTAAGGATCTATATGTCCTTTTGCACTCATACAACTATCCTGATACATGGTCATGTATTTAAATCTTCACAACTATTTTCTTGAATCACTGTACCCCCCTCTTATTTCCACCTATTGCTATTAGCCTAGCAAAAATAGTGTATTTTTAGTCTTGACTTTTTTTAGCAAATAGACAGAAATCAAGGCATTGTAACCATCATTACTTTGGACAATGTAAAAGAAATGGTTCTTTTAAAAGTTTTTTGAACTGGGGGTTCACTCTGTTGCCCAGGCGGGTTTAGAACTGCTGGGTAATATAATCCTACTTTAGCCTCCCAAGTAGCTGAGACTACAGGAATGCACCACTGTGGCCAGCAAGAAACGTGTCCTTGGGCTGAGGATGTAGCTTCATGGTAGAGCACATGAGGCATGACTTTTTTGTTTGTTTGTTTGTTTGAAGAGTAGGAAAGGGGAATAGAAATATCTCCTGAGAGACAGAAGGGGTCCTGAGTGACCAATGAGGCCCTTTGTCAGAGGTAATTTATACAGCAAAGTCACAAACGTGTATAACATGGGTCAAACTATAATCAACGTACAGGATTACAAGTACAGCTGCTTAGCTAATATTAATCCAATAGAGAAGCGGAGCATATAGCAAGGGTATATGGCTGACATCATTAACCTTGGCTTATGTATGACTTCTAAACAGCAATACTCTGGGAAGGGATGGGTCTAGGCGCCATGGTCACCCACCTGGGTGTCTGATGCTTATCTGGACTTAATGGACTGGGTAGTACTAATTACAGAACAGCCTCAAGTTCTGCTTATCCCTTAGGGAAGTATAAGCCAGAGGCCTCAGGTTCAATGCCCAGCACCTCCTAACCCCGAAAAGCTTCTTTCAGTTAGACTATGTAAATCATGAATAAAGAGCACAGCTGCACATTTAACTGATCACAGGGACCTCTCATATAGCAACTCTCTGTCACAACTGAAGCTTAACCTTGATTTAAGGAGTGAATGGAGTCTGGTGTGGTGGTACATGCCTGTAGGGATGCTGAGGTAGGAGGGATTGCAAGTTTGAGTCCAGACTGGGCAATGTAGCAAGACTTTGTCTCAAAATGAAAAATATAAAAGGGCTGGGGATATAGCTCAGCATGAAGGCCCTGGGTTCAATCCCTACAGCAACAGCCCCCACTTCGCCACACACAAAACAGTGAATGGTATCAGCTTCCTAAAGCAAGGATAAAGGACTTCTTCCATTTTAGATTCATTTCTCCCTCTGCATTAGAATGCGGTCAGTTTCCACTTAAGACCACATCTCTGTAGTACCAAATAGCAGTATGAGGGTTTGCCAATTCAACAAGATGCTTCAGAATACTGAATGGAAGACATTATGTAGGTCCTATAAGTAAATACTGTCTTTTCATCCAGAAAGTTGGGTTTATGTATCAATCATTTTTTTAAACTATTTGTGTATAAAAGTCATAGTTACCTTGCTAACAAAGTTTGATGATGGTTACAGTGCCTAGATCCTTTGAAACCCGCTGATGAAAGGGCTGATTCAATATAAAATAGCACTGGTTTTTCTTTTTATTTTCTTCCTTAAATTCTTTTATTGGTACATTTTAGGTATATAATACATTTACATTTATCATTGGGTGCTTGTACCTGTACACAGTGAATCTTGGTTCTTACTTTTTCCCCATTCCCTGTGTGCCCTTCACCCCTCCTCCACCCTTCCCTACTTACAAAGACTTTGCTTCCATTTTTTCCTTTTCTCATAATTTTTCCTTTTCCTTCATTCCTTTCCCATTCCCCTCCCACTTCCCCTACCCCTTTAGACCTTTTCTTCCTATTTCAAATTATCAATTCATTTTAATCATTTTAATCCTTATTTACACTTTCAGCTTCTCACACCAGAGAAACTATTTGGTATTTACACATGTGTGTCCTATTTATTTCACTTAAGAGTATGGTCTCAATGTGCATCCATTTTGCTATAACTGTCTCTAGTTTATTGTTCTTTATGGCTGAGTAGTACTCCATTTTATTAAAAAAAACACATCTTCTTTATCCAGTTTCCAGTTGATGGGCACTTGGGCTGTTTCCAAGCTTTAGAAAACAGCACCATTTTTAATGTGAAAACAATGTGCATGTGCACACACACACACACACACACACGCACACAGAGTTTTAACATGTTTTTGATGGAATGTGATACTGTCTGTCTTTTGGTGGTGGCAGACATTACCAATACAGAAATGAGGTCAGGTCTGGCCAGGGATAGCCCGGAAGAGAGGTGGGTGACCAACTCTCCTAAGGTGGGCTCATTTATGGGTTTTCTGTTTATGAGATGACTGTTATGTTTAATAGTAATTATTCCTCCTTTAATGGGGTTGCTTTTTTTCATAGTTGTATTTTTCTACTGTGCCTAAAATTGCTTGAAAAATTGGCAGGTATCATTTTAAGGTTATTTTTTATCATCAAACTCTGGCTTCTTCATAAAAATCTCTAATTTATAATCTATAAGATGTGAGAGTAACATACAACATGAGATTCCCTGGAGATTATAGAAAACAGAGAACTAGGACAAGCAAAAAAAAATTAAAAAGCTATTTAATAGAACAGTTATATGAAAGCACCTTGCATTATTAAAAAGTGCATTATATTAAAAAAATTGTTTTAATGGGGGAAAGGGGGCCAGAAGTATTTTTTTGTCTGATGAGAATTTAAAAATTAATAAGATGTAATAATAATTATTGTTATAATTAATAAGATGTTATAAAATCTAAATCCCACAAAGCATAGCCAGCATTATATTATAATGAGCTTTCACCTTTGGTACCAACATTACTATAGTATGTACTTTACTATTTTTGTCCTCTTTATCATTCATTGTTATGACAAACAATGCCCCAGGTCACTTAAAAACACTTGGGCTCTCAGAGAATGCATTTAGAACATCTGAAGGAAGACTTCAGAGAAAGTCTTAAAAGGGATGAAACAAACCATGCTGTGTAACAGTCAGAATACATTTTCTTTCTATAAATCAGGCCTATTGGCCTGAAGGAGACATATCTGTATTTGAATTTAAACTTTAAGATGGTAAACTTACCAAGGCAGTAGAAAACTAAGTAACCTCATTGCCTTCTTAAGTAGGTTGTGAGAAACAGTTTTTTTGTAATTGAACATCATTTAGTTCTAGTGAGGACTGGTCAACCCAGTATCTCTTCCAAATACACAAATCCTTGATTCAGTACTTGTAACCTGCTAATAATTAGAACTGAAACACATTATTTTATCATTGAGGGTGGTGAGTTGGTTTTCAGCACTGATCCTCAAATAAAAGACTATTTATTGAAGAAATCAAGTTCTTATTCAAGTATTAGCAAGCTGAACAAGTCAGCCTAGAGTTTCTATGATTACAAGTTTCTAATGCACATATGGGCCACACACCATGTCTGAGTCTCATAGAACAGTGATGGTGAACCTTTTAGAGTGTTCAGTGATAACAAACAGCCTGCAGTGGCATGTGCGCCATAGGTTCACCACCGTCACAGAAAGATCTGCCCAGACTCACTGTCACCACAACATGAATGATTTAAATACTGAATGTCTGTTGGTGCCATAAAATGGGGGCATGAGAAGCACAGAGAAGTTATTCATGGATTGAAATCCTGTTCAGGATGTTACATAATCAAACTGTCTTAATGACACATAAGCCAAGTCCAAAGAGGATTTCATGTGAGGGAACACTGCAAAGCTAAGCATGCATTTGATCTGAAGCTTGGGAGGCTGACTGGAATTAAGACAATAATTACATTTCACCAGCTACATGTTAAGAGTATATTTTTATGCTTAATGTTCTTTTGTGGATTTCACTGTACAAAGAACCCCTCTGAAGCAGGAAAGGTTTATGTTGTCTGGCTTCTCTGGAGAAGGAATCTAGGGCCCCACTGGAGGTGAAGGATTCTGGTCCTATGCCCTTCTAAGCTTTGCTGACAAAACCACCACATGAACACTCAGATTCCAGGAGATGTAAGAAGTATGGTTAGTTCCTTTTTTTTTTTTTAGATAGGGTCTTGCTACGTAGTTCAGGCTGTCCTTGAACTCATTATGTAGCCCAGGCTGGCCTGCAACTTGCAGCAATCCTTCTGTCTCAGCCTCCCAAATGATGGGATTACAGGTGTGAGCCACCATGACTGGATGAAATGTAGTTAGTTCTAATAGGACTTTTTTTGAAAATAAAATTATTTTACTGACTTCTATAGATAAGGTTATATTTAGATCTGTTGAAAATGAGTTTAGTTAAGGCCTCTTTCAAATTAGAAGAAAAGCTCTTTTTAAAATGGGAAACCATGAATAGGCAAGAAATATTTAGTACACAAAGCAGTTCAAGAAATTTGGCTATTTAGGAAAAAAGCAAAAAATAGAAAGTTCCTATTTAGAGGTATTAAAATTACTAGTTAAAAGAACCTTAAAATAATGTTCTACATTAAAAGTATTACATTAACCTTTAGCTTAATTAAGAACTGAAACTGTACTTGATCTGATTTAAGGTAACATAAGTAACTATGACTGAGCTAATTTTCACAGTAAAACTGAAAATGACATCATGAAACTAAATAGCACCCACATGACATATATCCACTGCAGATTAGTACCGTAGACCATACTAATCACTACAATTGTCTTAAATTCTTTTTTGAAAATAGCAGAGAATCAATACTAACCTGCATCATTTCTGTTCTGAAATATAGTCATGGCTTCTAGATTTCATGCACATACCTGCCTCATGAACGCTTGCTTCATGGAATCTTCAAAGTGTTATTTCTCTTGTTGCATTTTCTGAATCTCAGCTTTTGCATTTTCCAAAGCTCCAGATAACTAAAATAAGATAATCTGAAAAAAAGAAAAATATATGAGACACAAGAGTATTACTGTTAAAAATATAAATTCACTGTGATGTTATTCTTATATAAAATACTAAAAACACTTTGCTATATACCTCTTGTGCTATGTAACTCAATTTAGTTGCATTTTATACCTACTATCTTCATCAAAAACCTATTTTCATTCCTAACCATAAAGTCAAGGTTCAAATAAGTAGAATTTTATACCAGTTTCACTGAACATTGTCAGTGTATTTTCTCTATATAAAATATGTCATTTTTACCATAAAACTTTTATATAGGCTATTAAACAAAATAATCTATTTACATGAGCCACAGATACCCTAATTCCTTCTGGAAAAAACAAAAACAAAAACAAAACCCTAAATGCAATGTGTAGAGGTTTTAGAAAATGAATGTTACCCACAGAATTTAAAGAGCAGAGTGGATTTAGGGTACAGCCCATATTCCCCCGGACCAAACCTACAGGGACTACATTTTTGCATGTCACTTGAATTGCAGAAAATTATTTGTTTTATTTATTTATTTATTTATTTATTTATTTTTAATTCTTTTGGTACCAGGGATTGAACTTGGATCCTTGTGCTTGTGAGGCAGGCACTGGAACCACTGAGCTAAATCCCCGGCCCTGAAATTTATTTTTAATATTAAGAATTTAGTGCCATAATGATAAATTTTCCTTATAATATTTTATTTCATGAAGTCTTCTACATTTTTCAGATTATTCTAATTTCATTTTAGGTCCTAAATATTTTCCCATGGAAACTATTAATTTTATTATTAAAAGTCAAAGAAAAATAATTCCAATGTATGTGCATCTGCTTTATACTAACTTTTCTTCTTTCCTTTTCAGACAGGGTCTCCCTATGTAGTTCAGGGGCTGGCCTCAAACTTGCAGCAATTTTCCTGACTCAGCCTCCCAGGTGCTGGGATTATAGGCATTCGCAACCATGCCTGGCTATACCAACCTTATAAGAATAAAATTTAAATATGAGGATAAAATCTTTTTTTGTTGTTTTTATTTTTGGCTATATAAAGAGTAAAAAGAGAAACCTAGCTATAAACTAATAATGAATCTACTCATCTTTCTTATTGGATTAAAAGAAAGTGAAATATAAGAGGTTACCATAGCAACTTTGGTCTCATAATCATTGGAAATCTGGATACAAACTTCTTCAGCTCTTGCTTGACAAACTCGGTCTACCACTTCTTTCCACTGCCTTTGCACAGGAGAATGTCAGCCCTTCCAGACTTTCCTCAGTAACATTCTCTGGAAGTACTGGTCCACTAGTTTACCTTCATAAACCTAAACAAAAGGAACATACAACCTTAAAACCACAGTGGACTGGTGGATGGACTGGTGGTAATAACAGACATGCACGGTGGTTAAATGTACACACAGGATCATTCAACCCTAGTCAACCATACTATACTCATACTGCACCTGGGAGGACAGGCTTACCAGGTAGGAGACAGGCCTCGCTCACATATGGGGGATGGGAAAAGCCAGACCTGCCTTACCTCTCCATCATGGCTTCATGCAGCTCATCAGGTCAGGGGAAAACCAAAAACCCAAAGCAAAGAAAACCAGAAACTTGCCAATTTAGCTATGAATTTGCATGACCTTTTAAATAAATATTTGTTTTCAATATGGCTCACTTGACAAATAACTTTCAAAGCATGGCACACTCATTTTAAACAACTTGTTTCAACATAATGAAGGCAGAGCTCAGCCATTGGGATTAATTAAAACACAAAAGCACTAGGAAATACTCGTGCTAGTTAACCTGGAATGTCAATGTGGCTGGATTAAGAGGCTCTGGA
Organism: Heterocephalus glaber; assembly: GCF_000247695.1. The sequence goes on from NW_004625050.1 coordinate 43,295, forward strand.
AGTTGCTTAGATGGTCCACTGAGGCCCTCCCAGCTGAATGAAGGCCTGGTTGGAGGACAAAGATCGCTGAAGGTGTAACCGGGAAGAGCGCATTCTCATCCTGGCCCCTTCCCCTTGCCCGGCCCCTCCCCTCTCTCTGTTCCTGGCTTGGGGGGGCGGTGTTAAGGAACTTTCCTGTATCACAACTTCTGCTATGGGCATTTGCGCCCTGGAACCAGCTATCCTGGGCTGAAACGTGAGTGAAGTAAGCCTCTTTTTTCTTTAAGCTGCCAGTGTCAGTTATTTTTTCCCAGCACACAAAGCTGACCAATACAAATCCTTAAAGAGAAATTCTATTCCATGATAACAATAACTTTTTCCTAAATACATACTAATCTCTTGGAACCTAACATAAAGAAACTATTCCAAGCTCACAGGAACAAACATACATGGAAATATTTATATATTTCCCTTATACTTATGACTCTCTCTCATTTTTCTATTTTGAGGTCAGTTCACTATTTTTATATATTGACTCAATTCTTATTAAACTAAAGATGTTCAGGTTTAAATTACTCATTTAATTTTTTAAAAAATTAATTTTTTAAATTAAAAAAAAAATCAAATCCAGGTATGGTTTTTTCAATTCTCATGCTAAGAGAAATTTGCACAACAAACATTTGCAGTATTTTGTAATGCGTGAATAGTAATATCTTTTAATGAAAAGGTTGTATTCAGGTATTTTATTTTTTTAAGAAAGGGTCTAGCTATGTTGCCCAGCTGCCTACAAAAGGACTAAAGCCATTCTCCTGCCTCAGCCTCTTGTGTAGCTGAGACTACAGGTGCATGGCACTACTCTGGCTCAGATAAACAATACAGAAGCGTATGATACACTTAACATTATAAATTATTTTTCCATATAACCATATCTGAGGTCAAATCTCCTAAAGAAGGCCCATTACAAGGACATTTATAATTCAGGCACAATCCTTATTAAACTACGATGAAGTAGTAAATGCTGTATCTATCATAATGCATTTGTCTATAGAATCTGAGAAGTTTTTTGCAAACTATATAAAAATCAAATTGCTTTCAAATAAGAGAAACAATATCATAAATTCATTTAGACTAGGAAACACATCTTTCCTTGCTTTAACAAGAGTTCGGGTAAGTGCTCTGCTACAGTTCAGCTTGCAAATGTCTCCCCAGACCTCATGTGTTCAGAGGTGGGAATTTCAGGGCTATAGCTGACTTGCTCTTGGGAGACGGGGTCTGGCTGCACGAGATGGTCACTGGAGCATGACTGGAAGGCTGCATCTCCTTGCCTGGCTCCTTCCTGCTCTACTTCCTGACTGCCATGACATGAGCAGCTTTCCTCTGCCAGAGCGCTGCTCCATGCCCTTCCTGCCTTGGAGCTGGCCAACCAGGGACTGAGTTCTCTAAAAGCCATGAGCCCATATGAACCTCTCCTCCTTTAAGCTGTGAGTGTAGGGTCTGCGTGTCAGCAATGGGTAAGTGCCTAAGCAGGACCCAAAACCTTTTTCAGAAGTCTAATACTGGTCAGAGATCTTGTCTTTACTTATACTTATATCCTGTCTGGATTTGACATGGTCAATCTGCCAGTGGAAGAATGTTCGCATCAACTCTATCCTTTCCTTCAGTTTGCTGATGGCATGAGACAAGCTGGAAATCACCTGTAAAGGGCAATGAACCTAATTATTGTGATATGACAACAATAATTGGCAATGTGATTTTCTAATATATCAAAAAGTGCTAGAGAGAATAGCTATGAGTCTCTCCTATATTCATCTAGTTAGCTTCATTATTATTACTAAAAAGACCACAAAAATTCACCATGTGAATACACTACATATTAACAAATAAAGGGGAGTAAGAGGAAACTGTCATTGTGTACAGATTTTGTTCATAAACAATACAAGTTTCTGTATATGAAAATTAATATAGTTATTAACTTTTTTTGAATTCAAATGGCTTTTAATCGCTGATTTATGGTCTGTAGCACTGAGAATGCCACTGTAATCAAATGGGTTGTGCCAGCCGTTTTATCCAAGTCACCATTCACTTTTGGCAGTGGTGGACTTTAAGAACCCTAAAGAGAAGAATGTTGCCTGATACATTTTTTTTATCTTCCCCAAGGCCTTAAGGCCAGTGTTTAGCAATGTGTAGTCACCTGCTAACACCTGTTGAATATGCTCATCACTCAACAACCTATACAGACAATGCGTGTATCTCCTAGCTTGATCCTGCAGCACAGTCTCAAGGATCTTAGAAATGTGAGGGTCTGCTCTCCAACTCTACAGACTAGCAAGGAAAACTCTTGGACCCAAGTGAGGCCTGCAGAGTTAGCCTTTAACAAAAGAGTAAGCTAATTGTAGGCACTAGTTTTAATTCCAGTCCCTAGGATCTAAACATTTAACTAAAAACTGACAGAAACAAAAACTATCCCTAATAAACTTTTTCCCTTTTGCATGGCTCCATAATGCAGTACCATCTCCGTCACTGCTCTGCACAGGTAATGCCAGCACCTCTGAAGGGCTGATATTCCAGTTGAAATTTTGGGTCCAATAAGACATGAAATAAATAATTCTGTAGAAAGTGACACTGGCTCTCTTTTCTTCCGTTTGAAAACACAGGCTGCTTTGCTGGGAAGAAGGGGAGAAGAAGGTTGCTTGTGCTTTATTTTCACATTTGTACTTTTCATGTTTTTTAAATCCAGTTTATAGGAAAATATAAAGACAAAAGAAATAAATCAGATGATTATTCACATTGTAAAGGGATTTCCCACAGGGCTCCATTAAAAAATACTGAACTCCCTTAGGGCACTGAATTTGGGATGTGATTTAGATGCAGCTTTTCAGGAATACATTTCTTGTATAAAGTGAGGTACACCCATATATTCATCTTAATTCTCCTCCAAGGACAATCCAGCACTTGTTCCCATTCAAAGGGAAAGAAACAAACAGTCCTTATTAAGGAAGTCAGTGGCTTCATAAACTGTACTCCTCACCTTTCCCAAGAGCAGAGGCTTTGAGGAATCCAACCAACAAAGGAAAAGACCCAGGGCTGGGGATTTAGCTCAGTGGTGCTGCCACCTGCCTTGCAAGAGCAAGGACCCGAGTTTGATCCCCGGTACCAAAAAACTATAAAGACCCACATGGGTACACAGCCCTTCCACTATCTCACACCAATGCTCTTTCTAAACACCAGGGGTCTGCTTCACCTTGGTTCAGGCAAATATGAGTCAAGGAGCAGCGTGTACGAGATTCAGAGCCTACATAGGCTACAAATATGGCCTGTGGTAGAGGAGGAAATTCAAAGAAACCTTCCCAAAGGCTTTTTGTACAGATCTATACTGGGTAAGGAAAGGCTCCTAGACGCCCACCTACAACAGAGGGAGCACAACTGCTAGTTGTTTGAAAGACCATCAGCATCAAGGACCCTTTCACTAATTAATATTAACTGGTAAATCACCTTAATCCCAGAGAGCAAAAATAGACGACTGGGGAACTTAGTCCCACAGATGGGCGGCAGTCAAGGAGAATACCCAGTAGAGGATCAAAAGGGTCACATTCTAGGTGTCTTCACCACTCAAACCAGCTGGCCCGATTGCGAATGCTGTGGGCTGGTCCCCAGCAGTCTGCATTGCCTGGCAGGCCCTGCACCAAGGCTCGTCCCAGAAGGAGGTGATGTGCACCGTGTACCTCCGGCGCCAGTGGAAGTAGCGGTGGTAGACTGCCAGGTCATGGTCGAGGAAAAGCAGGTAGGCAACGAGGGAAGAGGCACTAGGGAAGTCGTCCACGTGGATGAAGGAGTCACGGGGTACAAAGCGCTCGCAGTTGGCACGGTTTGGGCCTAGAACCACCGACACTGCCCCGGCCAGCAAGGAGTTGTGCCAGAGCTTTTCAGTAATATAATCCAGGTGCTGAGAGTTCTCAAAAGCCAGGTAGAGCTTGTAGCAGGCCACAGTGTGCAGAAGCCCGCTGTCGGGCACTGGCCGCCCAGGCCCGCCCCGGCCGAACACGTCAACGGGCAGGTGCTGGCTCAGCTGGTGGTGGTAGCGGACCCTGGCCTGGCACTCATCCCAGGGGCTCACCACCCAGGCCACCAGTCCTCGTTTCCAGGGCAGAGGTGGTACCAGGCCCATGGGCTGGTCGCCAGAGTGTCTCCTGGGATAAAGGTAGCTGTAGGGCATGAAGATATCAGAGTCGGCCCGGTATGAGAGCATCCAGCTGAAGAGGTTCCCAGTCAGGGCCTGCAGCCCAGGAGAATGAGGGTGACTCGAAGTTCATCCACACCCAGTGCTTGCCCGGGGGCCTGGGGCCAGAGATCGCCGCCTCCTCCTCCGGGTCGTCTAGCGTGCACAGCTGCAGCTCCTCCACCCTGCCCGGCGCACCTGGGCACCCCAAGGCGGGGGCCCGTCGGGGGGTCCCCACACCAGGTCGCGGTGGTGGAAGAGCACCGCTTGAGCCTCTCCATAGGCTGCGTGGTCTGTGAGCAGGTGGCACCCGCTAATATTGAAGCGCAGCCAGCAGTCAAGGGGTGGCCTCAAGGCCTGGCCGCGACCCCCGAAGGGCTCCCACCACAGCAGCACACCCACCGGCCGGCGCGGTGGGGCCGAGGACGCCCAGGGAAGTGGCAGCAGCTGTCCCCAGCAGGCGTAGGCTGCCAGCGCCGTGCACATCAGCCCAGCGGCAGCCAGCACCCGAGGTGTTCCAGGGCAGCCCCTGGCCTCTGAGCCGCCGGCTGGCCAAGAGTCTCCACTGCCTCCCCATGGACCGTCTGCAGGCAGGGAATGGCGGCTTGGGCTCTCAGGCTGTCTCGGAGGCTCGGGCCATCTAGGCCGGTCGCCTCTGGCCTGGGAGCAGGAGGGGGCAGTCCCAGAATCCCTATTGACATTTAATTCAGGAAAACAACTGTACATTTGAAAGGTTTGCTATATATACAAATTCACTACACTTGTGAGCAGGACTGGGTTTTAAATATCTTCTAGTCATTTGTACTTACTATCTTGCTACAGGAATTTTTCAATAACTGTTTAACAATTTTGTGGTTTAAGAATTTTATAAAAGCAAATAATAGTAAACATTTTGATATGCTTCCTCAGTGATATTATTTTTGTTCTTAAAATAATGAAGGCCTTTATATCCTAAGATAACATTCTCTCTTACAAAGAACTGAATAACTGAAAATGATCATATTATAAAGATATTTAGTGAATTGGACACTTATCAAGAGACATTTGTGACTGTTCTTTTCAAAAGGGATAATGATACATGTTCTAAGATAACTATTACATTCTATTCTTAAGCTGGATGGCAGTTCACTTTACTCATCTTCATAAATTCAACATAATGTGAAAACAAAATTTTAGAACAGGGTTTTTTGAAGGTAATAGAGAAAATGACTGACATTAGTGTCCATTAGTTCAGAAAATAAACTAAACAAACTGTGCAATTTTATACCCTGTAAAATGAAGTATGTATATTTTAAAAACACACAATCTTCATATAGTTCACTGAAACACCTTGGTGCTGTTTCCTTAGACCAGCGGCTGAGGTGTCTGCCTGAGGCCCTCTTCTCTGGGAGCAGCTACCCTCCATCCATGAACTGCAGAAATCTGTTGCCCGGCTGCTTTGCTCAAGGTGCTATTAAGAGGCAAAAGACTAGCGGAGACTTCAACTCTACTCTCAAGATCTCAAGAGGCAACAAAGTGAAAGTAGGGACATTTTCTGTGTTTAACTTCAGTAGTAAAGAAAGAGAATTTCAGAGCTTAAAATATTCCCTAAAAGAACAGTTTAAAATGTAGGTAATATTTATTCTATGATGTTCTTTAGGGGGCAGGTAGAGTGGAAAAAAGGTTAGAAAGATAAAAACCAGTGCACTTGTATTTAGCAGACACTCTTAAAACATGAACACTGAAGCCAAAGGAAAGATAAAATGGCATCACGCTGACATGGTTAGGAAGAATACATGCTATGGCTAGGCACTCATTTTCCTACCAGTTTCTGAAGCAACTTCCTGTTTATATCTTATATGAGCTAAATAATCATCAGTTCTTAGAACTTATTACTTAGTGAAACATTTACTGGATCTCAATCAACAAAGAGATATTAAGCTAGCCATGGTGGCACATGCCTGCAATCTCAGCACTCAGGAGGCTATGGCAGGAGGATTGCTTTGAGTTCAAGGCCAGCCTCGGCTTCATATTGAGTTCAAGGCCAGCCTGGAACACATAGCAAGATCCTGTCTCAAAAAAACCCCCCAAAAACCCACAGAAACAAAAAGAAGACCTCATCTTTTCTCCTAATGGAAATTTCAAAGTCTTTCTGCAGCTGCTTCAAGTCATTGATCTGGCTGCACAGTTGCTTTACATGTGTTGCATGTTTTTTCCTTCTCTTTTTTCATTTCCATTCGGTGCCAGTCAATAAAATTAAGTCTCCATTTGCTTAGTTCAGATGTAATGTTCGTCTGAAAAATAAATGTACAACAATTAAGTAGTTCTTCCTTAATACCACTTCAAACTAAAATTTAAAAAAATTTAAAAATCACAGCGAGTCAACAAAACGTGTAAAAAGTCACAACACACTAATGATGATGTATGCAAGTTCAACAGTCATGGCTCTTTGTGGTTCATGTTTACCAGAAAACTTAGCTTTTTCCTATTTTAAGTTACTTTGCATAAAATCTTATCTTTTAAAACAAAATTTCAGGCCTCGTTTATTAAATCCCTTTGTCTAGTCAAGGACTTAAGTGTCCACATTAAAATGGATCAGGTAAGAAAGAAATTCAGAACTGCAGGCTAGGCTGAGCCATGATGACTAGGACACTGTTTAGATAGAGGTGGTAGTGGGAACTGTGGGAGTTGAAGATATCTTCCCCAAACCACTTATCATACTGGTCACCTTACCTCAAGTGGCTGCGTCTTCACTCTACTGCCCAGCAGAAGTAAAAAGACTAAATAATCATTTCTCACAACAAACAAATAACACATATGGCTAACTGAACACAGAACAATTTGAATGGTTGGGTATATATGACTCCAGTGGACTTACACCATTATTGGAAGTATAAAACCTGTTCCAAAGGGAGAAGACTAATAGACACTGTGCTACAAGGTTATTTCTAGAATTTAAAGTATGGTTTCCAGACTGCAGGATCATCTGGGTGCTTGAGAGCAGTGGATCATTTTGGGTCCTGCCCAAGACCTACTGGGCATCAAGCTGCAGTTTAACCAGATCTCCAGGTGGCACCTATGTACCTGAACCACAAACCCAAGACTTGGGACTCATCTCAGGAAACTAAACTTTTGTTTGTTTTTCTGTTTTTGTGGTCCTGGGAATTGAACCCAGGGCTGGTGGATGCTAGGTATGCTGAGCTACATCCCCAACCTCTCTAAAGATGTTGTGTTTTTTTTACAGAAAAGCTTTTGAGAAAGAAGAATAAACAGGAGACTTAAGCAAAACTACTGCACTACACATTAAACAACTGTAACTGAACAGCTGCAATACCTTAAGATCGGAACTCCAAACATCAAGGACATTTTCCAGCTTCTGAAGGTTTTCATCAGAAACAAAGCAATCACCTACAATTATTTCATGGGGGTCTGTATGGGTAGAATTAGCTGGTGGTGAAGAAGAGTCACCTAAAAGATATGAGCTGAAAAAAATCCATGAATGGGTGAGAAGGCTTCCTTGGTCATAACACTGGTGATGACCCTAGGATAAAAGAAGAGTTGAAGTAGCCAAGGCAAACTGAAAATCCCCTGGATTGGTAAGGAGTCACACTGAAAGGCTGCAAGATGTCTGCTAACTGTGAAGGCTGGGAAAAATACAGAGAAATTACCTTTCAGGTACACTTTTATCTGGGCTATTTTAAATTTCAGTATTGTCACTGATTTAGGACTCTCTAGGATGCGATGCTTCCTATACCGCACACCACACATGGGTGAATGACCCCTACATCTCAAACAGGATGCTTATATATCCAGGTCTGACTGGAGCAGAAAGTGTTATCACCCATATCATCCTATTAGCATTAACTAAGTTCTTTCTATGTGCCTGTAATAAAAATGTTAGAGTATCAGTTCCCATAACACACACTACCCTAAGAAGCGAGTATTATTATCTGTGTTTTAATGATGAGAGGATTAAATAATTCACCAAGGTCAGAGTGGTTGTATACAGGTCATTATAACTTTATCCTGAAAACTGGGATGGGTCTTAACACTGCTAAGATTCAACAATATAAATAAGAAGTAACTAGTAATTTAGCTTAGCAGATACTCTATTGTAAGGCTTTCTCTCAGCCTTCACAATGTAGGTGAGAAATATATGCATCTCTCTGGATATATGTACTTATACACGTAAGTCATCACTTGCGCTTAAAAAGAAAGGTGAGGGTGAGCCACAGTCAGAAAGGGAATTGGTGTCTATCAATTAAAAAATGTAAAATAGGAAAGTTAATACTTTACCACACATCTGTGCAGGAATTTGACACTATTCATCATCATCATTTCTCATGTATCTCACATTTGTTATAAGGGTACTAATAACCAAGATTGAAGGACTTTGCTCACTTCCTTACTAAATGGACCAAAGCCAGCCAAACCTACTGGAGAACTTGTTACTTAAAAGTGAATTTTCCAAGAATTCTTTGCAAAAGGGAAAATCATTCTAAAACATGAACGATGACATTAAAAAATATACCACAATACCAAGTTTGGCTTATGAAGCACTATGTGTTCTGAGGATGGCTGAGGAAGCCACAAAACGAGAGAGAATGACACAGTACACATGTTCCTTCACTGGGTTTACCAGTCAGATCTGCACTCACAAGGAAAACAACAGACACTTTTTTAATTGTTGGGAAAAAAATACACTTACCTTCTAAAAAAACAGTCATGTAACTTAAGAACTTGGAAGGAAACTTCCATGTGAGGAAGCTGGAGGGTAGAGGCATTTCTTACATGGTGGTTTAAAAGGTTTCCACATTAAATGACACTGAATCACAGAGTAAGGAATGTGTTCCATTTTTATTTTTTAAATTACTCTATGTG
>NW_004625051.1:19572-35986 GCF_000247695.1 Heterocephalus glaber
TATGTAAAGGTGCAAATTTCCAATGATGAATGTCATTATATGCATACCTAAAATATATCAATGATTAGAATGAATAACTGACAATGTAAAATAGGAAGAAAAGGCCCAAAGAGGTAGGGGAAGTGGGAGGGGCAGGGGAAAGAAAGAAAAGAAAGGGAAAATGATGAGAAATGGAAAAAATGGAAACAAATTTTTTGTAAATTGGGAAGAGTGGAGGGGGTGAAGGAAGGCCAGGAATGGGGAAATAATAAGAACCAAGATGCATCATGTAAAGGTACAAGTTCTTAATGAGAAATGTAAATGTGTTTTATACCTAAAATGTACCAATAAAAGAAATTTAAAACAAAAAGTTGTTTGGAAAAAATGACCATGTGAATCCTACATTGAGATATATTACACACTCATGAAAACACTAAGCTTTATGAAGTGTCTGTGAGTAAATGTCAAAATAACTTTCTTGGGAAAACATGTTTTAATTACTTAAAAATATAAAAGAACTGCATGTAATTGGAGCGTTCACACAGTACATGGATGAGAAGGCTCAATAAAGTGCTCTTCTGCTGATGTAACCATTAACATTTTCTTTAGTCTAATAGTCCCATGTCTTAAGCATGTTATAAATTTTGTGTGCTAAAAAGTAAACTAGGGGTGGACGCTGTAGCTTGGTGCTGGAAGGCATGACTAGCATGGCTGAAGTCATGTATTCTTACCCCACCACTGCAACCAGCCAATCAATCAACAACTGAAGGAATGAAGGAATATTTATCTTGTAAAAATGAATTATTGGAAATCTGAATTGAAAATGGTATTTATCTTTTCATTTAAAATTCACATATACAACTAGGGAAAACCCATAAAAACTAAAACAATTTTTAGAAAAGAAAAACCTGGATGCATAGAGAAGGTGTTATAGTTATGGAGATTTCTATGACATTGTGACCATTGAGAAGGATGAATATTCAGGGCCACCAAAGGGCAGAGGGAGGGGGTGAGGCATCCACAAATGATGAGGAGGACACAACAGAGGTGACATCAGTTGTCAGTGGGAAAGAGGCCTGTGGTGAAGGATTACTTCATCATTAGCATCACATTATTTTAAAACTCAGTTCACTTATGTATATAAATTTAAATTCAGTGAAATCAGACACCCAACGTGATCATCAGAGTTCCAACATATTTCAAAGATTCAAGGTATAACTAAGACAAGGAATAGCTTAAACAAACTCAAAATACATGAAAAATTTCCTCAATGGCAGGAAATTTTTGGTAACTGTGACTGCATAAAAATTTGATGTGTTTTAAAACAACAAATATACAACATGAACTATTGTGATAAAAAGAGCATGTTACTGGCAAAATAAAGAGACATGAGGATCAATGGAACAGAACAGAAGGTGCAGGAACAACTCCACACAAGATCAGCCACCTTATCTTTGACAAAGAGGCCAAACACCTTCAATGGATGAAAGTTAGCCTCTTCAATAAATGGTGCAGGAATAACTGGCTTTCCACATTCTGCAATATAAAACTAGACTCATGTCTCTCAACATGCAGTAAATGGAAATCAAGAAGGATCAATGATCTACATATGAAAACAGAAACACTAAACCTGCTGGAAGTGAAGTGAAGTGGAGCTCTTGAAGACACAGGTGTAAGAAAAGACTTCATGAACAAAACCCAAACTGCAAGGGAAATATTACAAGGAATCAACAACTGGGATCTCAGCTCATTAAAAAGAATTTGCACAGTAAAAGAGACTATGAACAGAGTAAAGAACCAACCCAGAGAGTGGGAAAAACATGTCGGTAGCTCTTTGTCAGAAAAAGATTAATATCTAGAATATATAAATCACAAAAACATCAAACCCCACAAATTTGAAGACTCAATCCAAAAATGGATATCTGAGATGAACACACATTTTTCAGATAAGAAATACAAACAGCAAATAAATATCTGAAAAAATATTGAATATCACTGGCCATTCAAGATGTGCAAATTAAAGCAAGGCTGAGATTTCATCTCACTCCTGAAAGAAATAAACCACGAACAAATGCTGGAGTGGCTGAGGGGGAAAAGGAACACTTCTCTATTTTTGGTGCATGTTTAGACTGGTGCAACCACTACAGAAATCAGTATAGAGATTACTCAAAATACAAGGACTTGAGGTTCTATTTGATCCAGCTATCCCCCTTCTGTGTAACTTCATGAAAGAATTAAAAGCATCAGACCACAGTGATATATGTGCACCCATGTTCATAGCAGCACAATTTGTAATATCTAATTCTGGGAAACAGCCCAATTTCCAACAACAAATGAATGGTCAAAGAAGATGTGTTTTTTTATATGATGCAGTACTATTCTGTCATAAAAAAGGGTAACATCGAGACATTTCTAGCTAAATGGATGCACTTAGAGACCATATTCTTCAGTGAAATATGACAGTATCATTCTCACTGAAACTTGTCTAAGTCAAACTTAATTGTTGTTCATTAGAATTTGTTTTTCATAAGAATCATTAGTGATATAGGTAGCTTTACAATTATAGGAAAAAGTGTTTCTCTTCCTGTCATCATAGATCCACTGGCTGGAAATCTGCAAATGAGAGAAAAGAAATTAAAAACCAAGCAGGAGTTTACTACCAAGTGCACCTGGCATGTGCAGGGGTTTTGGGGTGAGTGACTCCAGAGTGAAGTGGAGTCCTGCCCTGTGCAGCACAGTAACTAAGAACAGTGGGTTTGCAGAGAAGGGCTGAGAGAGGACACAGGGGCTTCGAGCTTTGTTAGGGACAGGACATGGGGAGAACAATGAAAACTGGAGATCAGAGGGTTTCAGGGAGTAGCTCAGTGGTAGAGCTTGCCTAGGCTCTGGGTTCTACGTGCACCACCATCACCAAGTAAAGAAAAGGGGAAGAAGGAAGAACAGAGAGCTTCAAAGTGGTTCTCTGCCCTTGGCTGACTCTCCTACCCTCACTTTAGGGGAGGGTGTCATGTTTCTGATGAAGGGTGCTTTCACCTTAAGTGCATTCTTCATAAGGACACAGAGATAAGTATCTCATCAATCAAATTAAATACTAAATAATGCAGGTCAGAAGAGACAAAAATCATTTTGAAATTAATTATCTGTAAAATTCTTGTAGTCTTATTTCCGTAGCATCTTTGGAAGACAGAACTTCTAGCTTATAGTTTAGGAAATCAATTTAGAACTTAGAGCCTGTGAAAATGAATGTGACTAGAATCTAGGTTTGGGAGAACAATATTCAAACAAAAATAATTTACATGTTTTCTTTCAAGAGTCATGCAGCGTCTGGATGTAAAATTTGTGAACTGAGTCCACAGGAAATGCTCAGCCTCCTGTGGCCTCAGATGGCTCCCAGGACAAGGAGAGGGGTGAGGCACCTAGGCTTGACTTAACCCTACTGCTGGTGTATACTGTTAATATCAGCATGAGCTTGTGAGATCACAAACATATTTTTGGCTGTAGTACTATGTACAAGTGATTTATTAAAATAAGTGATATTACCTCTGCCTGTCTTCTTGCACAGACAAAGCATCCTATGCCTACAAGGCCTTTACGGACACATTCCTTTGTTCTTCTGGGCCTCAGTGCAGGGCCTATGTGCCCTGGTAGCAGACTACCCCAATGCACCAGGACAATGAAGGTCTGCCCCAGGACTTTCTCCTGCTGGAATTCCCAGGATCCCAGACCCTGCAGCTCTCTCTTCATGTTGTTCCTGCTGATGTACCTCCTAACAGTGGGTGGCAACGTGGCCATCCTGCTCCTGGTGAGCAGCTCCCCTAGCTCCACACCCCTATGTACTTCTTTTGAGAAACCTCTCTTTCCTGGAGATCTGGTACACCACTGATTCAGTGCCCAAAGCCCTAGCCATCCTTCTGGGGAGGAGCCAGACCATACTGTTTGTGGGCTGGCTCTTGCAGATGTATCTGGTTGTCTCCTTAGGCTGCACAGAGTACTTCCTGCTGGCAGCCATGGCCTATGACTGCTACCTGGCCATCTGCTGCTCTGTGCACTACGGGAACATCATAAACAGCTTTCTGTCCATGCAGTTAGCCCTGATCTCCTGTGCCTGTGGTTTCCTGGCCATGGCAGCACTCTCGGGTCTCATCAGCACCCTGTCCTTCTGCTGCCCATGTGTTATCAACCACTTCTTCTGTGACATCACACCCTGAATGGCCCTGACCTGCAGCAGCACCCAGGCAGTAGAGCTCTTGGCCTTTGAGATTGCCTTGGTGGTCATCCTGAGCTTGTGCCTCATCACTCTGGTGTCCTGTGCCTACATCCTCAGCACCATCCTCAGGATCCTATCCACCAGTGGCTGCAGCAAAGCTTTCTCCACCTGCTCCACCCACCTCACCATGGTGCTCATCTAGTATGGCTCCACCATCTTCCTCCAAGTCCCCACCTCCATCACAGACGCTCTGGACCTGACCAAAGCAGTCCACGTCTTCAAAATGGTGGTGGCTCCAGTCCTGAACCCCTTCATATACAAGCTCCATGACAAGGAAGTGAGGGAGAGACTGCTGAGGAAACAGAAGGGGAAATAGAACTCTCCAACACAGTGGGCACCTAGACATGCTCGCCATCATCTACTCAGGGGCTGCCAGGATGACTTCCTAGGACCAGAGCAAACCTTTTGATTCAGGGCCTACCTTGGATCACATGTGTATCAAGTGGGCTGCCATTCATGGGAGAGATGCTGGGACCAAGAAGCAGCAACCACTTAGACCTTGCTTGTGTATTCACTGGAGCTTGTCTTGGCTTCAGACATGAAACAGAAAAGTGTAAGAAAACTAGGCTACATGTATGAAGGAAATGAAAACCATTTCACTGAGAGTGACACATATTAATTTTCAAAAGGTCTATTGAAAGTCTACTTCTATGAGAATCATGGCCTGTACCCCTGTAACAAAAAGGTGGGTTAGCAAGAGAAGGGCATATCATACTTATTTAATCAAAGTTGTAAGTGACATAGAAGGCTCCTTAAAGGAAGGCTCAGACTCAGGAAGTGCCTTTATGTGGGCGGTGAGGAGGGGCTGGCTGTGCAGAAACCTGACTGGTTGGGGTGTGAGCTGCCAGGGAGAACTCCAGAGCCTGCTCCAGACTTCTCAGTCATGCACACAGGACAGAAGGGACCGGGATGAGGAGGGTACTTTTAAATTTAGAATCATTCTTTGTGGGGAGGAGTTCTCCTTTTATAAGTCATCTTGAGAAAGAGCAATTCTAGTCTCTAATGCCTGATTTAGTGCCAGAAAGACAGGAGAAGGAGAAAGCAGAGCCAGAGGAGGTGAGACAGACTGCTTCTGAACTCCTTGCAAACTCCTGTAGTTCACACTCTAGGGCCAAAGCACCCAGACTTCATGTTCTGAACCCCTATAGCATTATGTGGAAAGCTATATATCTGGGTGGCTTCCCTCACTTATTTGCTCTGAGCAGGTGTGAATTCCTACACATGCTTTTGGGGAATTTCTAATAAAAGTCAGATTGCTACCTGGAATGGCTCCCCCACTGGTCACACAAGCTGAGCTCACTGTTCGGGAGCTGTCTCCACACCTATACCTGCCTCTGCTCTCTCCCCCAACCACTGACCACAAAGAAAGTGTGTTCTGAGCATGAAGTGAACACACCAATGTGGAATCAGGTCAAGGCTCAGTGTGAAGGAAAGGAAATCATTGAGAATGAACAGAATCTACTCATCAATTTAGATTTCTCCTCCCGGTGTGGACTACAGTCACCACTCCACATGGACATAATTAGTGTGACGACCTGCCAAGCCAGCATCCTTAACTGCTTGATGTTTGATTCAGCTTTGTTCTTTTCCAACCTATAACATATGGAAAATGGTTAACTTTGTGGATAAAATGTATTATTATTCAAAATTATGTCCATGTGATGAATTACTGGAGGTAGAGACAGAAAGTCCATGGTGGTATTTCTGAATTCTTTAACACATCTTGCCAAAGTTCTCTTTCAGAAAATATTATTTGGGAGCAGGACTCCAGTTAGAATTCTGTTTCACAACATTCTGACCTACAGAAAGGTAATTTCAGCACCATTTTTCAATGTTATAATATTTGCAAAAAATTATTGTTTTCAACTTTTCATATTTACAGATTTTAACTTTCAAAGAGAAGTTTTAAGTATTAATTAATCAGTGAAAGTGCATTTGTGCAGAAACTCTCATTACTTCTCCAGAGACTGAGTGTGCCAGGGTCCAGTCATACCTGGCAGCAAATTTTTTACCCACAGCCTCTGGGCACCCAGGCCAGGGAGCCAAACTTAAATCTCCCAAGCCATGGGACCCCAGTGGCCAGGGGGTGGTCGGTAAAAGTCAGTTTCCCAAGCTGTCACCTCCATTTTCAACTCAGGATCCACCAGGAATGCCAGCTGTCCCACCAAGCCAGTCATGAGTGGGATACCTACTTCAGCTTGCCCTATTCCTATTCCCTCTTCAGCAATTTCTGCTCAGGGCAGAGCTAGAGACCCCTTTGCACACTGTAAAGTACCACTCCTCACCACCTTTGAGACTCTGCCAAGAAAAGGTGCAAGCAGCAGCAGATGACCCCTTGCTGTGCAAGCTCTGAATAAAACAGCAGTGATCCTGGCCATTCTGGGATGCTTGTTAAAGACATTTGCGTTTGTCTTCCTGGGCTGGTTACTCAGAGACTTGCTATCTTTTGAGGGTCACAGTTAGATCATCACATATAGTTTAGCTATGTCACCAGGCAGCCAGAGGCATGGAGCTCAGATTGGTGTGGGAGCAACCCAGGCACATGGAGTAAAGGTGATGGAGTTCTGGAGAGGAAGGTTCAAGAGCTGCATGGGTCCAAGAGACACAGACTGGGCTCCAGGTGACATAGGAGACATGGAATCCACAGCCTGAAACCTCAACTGATGAATGACTACATCCAGCCCAGGGTCATACAGAGTTAGCAGTCTGAATTTATATTACTTGCATGGCATTTGTGAGAGTAAAACAAATCATCATTTCCAGGAGGGAGTGGTGAAATCCCTGACCTGGTGCTACAGCAGACTGGTGAGAAATCAAGATGACAGGCTGGGGTTGGAGATTGGCTTTGGACCTCAGAGCGCTCTGCAGACCTGGGCCCTTAGCCTGCAAGGTCTGCTAACTTCCAGGCAGATGAGTCAGAAGTACATTGCACCTCAGGAAACCCAGGTGATGTCCAAAGAACAGGAGAAACCAATGCCTGATCAGAAGTGTTAAGTGGAGAAATAAAGCTAAAATAAATTAACAAAGTGTCTCTTTACATCAGGAGAGGAGCAGGTTTCCAGGGATCTATTGGGCATGTGAAAGTATGTGACAAGGACACTCTTCACAGCAGAAGGCAAATGGAGTTGGAGAGGCCGGGTTTCCCACTTGAGCAGTGCAGGGACAAGTCCCCTTCCAGAAAGGCAGCTGAAGCCACCACCAGACAGAAGCCCCCTGAGCACATAAGTGTGAGGAGTGCTCAGGGGATCATCTCTGGGTGAGGGGCCACCACAGGACAGCAGCATTGGCTGCTTCCAAGAGTTCTCTGCTGAAGTTGGAAGATTAAACAAGATTTTCTTTAAAAACGGTGGTATAAAGAAGACATGCAAAAAATACTAGGAAATAGTTTTAAATGAATAAAAAACAAATCATGACATACCAGAGACTATGAAGTCCAGAGAAAGCTTATTTTGTCAGGAGTTCATTTATAAAAAGAGCTACAAACTATCAAAATCCAGTAATTCCACAACTGAGCATATAGAAAATCCCTTCCATGTCCATTTCAGCATTATGAGTGATAACAAAGAAATAACATCAACCTGCAAGTCCATCCATGAACAAATGGATGAAGCAAAACACACACACACACACACACACACACACACACCCCACACACCAATGGAATATTATTCAATTATGAAAGATTCTTTCTATAGTTTGCAGCTACATAGATCAACTTGGAGGACATTAAATTAAGTTAAATGAGCCAAGCACATCAAAGCAAATTCTTCATGAGCTCACTTACATGTGAAGTCTACAAATGTCAAGCTCATGGAAACAGAGTTAAGGGTATCTAACAGCACATATGACCGTGCTAGAAAGGGGAGCAAGGCTACAGGGACATTTGTTAATGGATGTAAATTTTTGGTTGCCTAGGAGAAATAGTATAATAAAATATATTGCACAATGTGGTGTTCATAGTTAATGTAGTTATTGCTTTGCTGTCTTGAAAAATACAACAAATATGTATGATATAAAAGGAAAATAAATTGGAGTAGAGAACCTTCCTTGGCTGCCATCCTGTGAGCATTCATTGTGCACAGGTCCCTCTTTAGGGTCAGGGCCATGATTAAGGATGAGACAGGTAAGAAGACAAGGAAGATTTCAGAAATGAAGCAGGTATGCAGAAGACGCCGAGCAGCTTCCTTCCACTGCTATACCATTGATGGCAAGGGCAGGTTAATTGTTTTTCTATTCCAATGAAAATATGATCAGCTGATAATGAATAAATACTATAGTCATGAATAGTAAATTTAAGAAAATAAAAGATGAAAATGGAGGTAGCAAATGAAAAGATGAAACAGTACAAATTTTAGAATTAAATTATATATATATCACTCATATGTGTCCAAAATTAATAAAGAATATAATAGAGTTATAAGAGTAAACTATTATACCTGAAAATAATGGTCAAAATATAGGAGATAAAGACCATTTATAACAAATGGACCTCATTCCTGAGTTGGCGTGGAGACAGTGTAAAATATGTAAGGCAGAGAAAGGAAGCCTGGTTGTGAGGAACAGTCTAGAGGATGAAGTGGTAAGGCCCAGCATGCCTGTCATCCTCACACTGTGGAGAGCTCAGACTAAAGGCTGGGAGCAGAAGCAAAAGAGGAAGACTTCAAGAGACAAAAATGTTACTGCAAAGTTAGGACAAGATGAAGGAAGCAAAATCACATCTTTAGGATAAGTAATAACATTGCTGACCACCAAATACAGTGCATAATACACATATATGCATATGTGTGTATATGTGCTTATATGTGCACATGTGTGTATATGTGCATATATGTCTGTATATGTGTATTACGTGCACCAAAATGACCTCATGTGTGCCCCCGTACCTTTCTCTGAGACAAACAGAAGAGCACAACCCATGATATGTAAGCTAGGCAGTGTGTGCCTGTGTTCCAGAGGATGCCTGCAAACTGAGGACACAGACCAAATGGACAGGATGGGGTTGTGGCCTCCTGTAGGGCCTGAGCGAGCTGCACAAAGAAGATGGGCACAGCGGCTTCTCCAATAGTTTAGGAAGATGCTCTGAGAAGGAGGTGTGTTATTTTCATCAAATGATAACCAAACATCATGGTCACAATTCCTGTGCCCCCCCGATCTGCACAGGGCCTAGGACTAAATGAGCTTATACAAATCATTCTCGGACATTTTCCTACTTTTTTTCTCTATTTCCATTTGTGTGTGTGTGTGTGTGTGTGTGATTCCAGAGCTGAGATACAACCCAGGGTCTTGCTCCGGAGCAAGTGCTCAACCCCAGTCCTGACTTTCTTAATGTCTGTAAGGAAGGTGATAGTCCAGGCAGAAGGAATTCAGCTCCCTCAGTGCCTGCCTTGTGGCCCTTGTCCCCATTCCCAGTGTCTTTCATTACTTTGGTGGCCTCCTCCATGGAGACCCTGTCTTGGGAGAAGTTGGGTCTTCACAGAGCAATGAGGACACACAAAAGCCAAGTCTTTCCACTCCTTAATTAGTAATTCATCCAGGCTCATTTTAATTGTCCCTCTGAGAGCCACTGCATTGTTACATCTAACAAAAAAGTCCGATAAGCTATTCCCTGGGATCCTCTTGCCTTTGAGTCAGGAACCAAGCTTTTCCTGGTTGCAAATACAGAGGGACCAATATTTAAGCTAGTTTGAAAAAAGCACTTACACATTCACAGGATATTGCCTTGATTTTCAGTTTTCTCCAGAAAGTTAAGGCAAGTCACCATTTGAACATGAAAATATTCTTCAAAGAGCTAAAGTGAGTATTTGTGGCCATGCTGCCTAATTTCTATGGTTACCATGCAATCATGGCCTGAGTAAGAATGTGCATGAATCAAGTAGCATTCATGTTTTTAGCCACAACATAAGAGAGAATCTTTGTATTAATTGTAATTCAATTTAAACCGAGGGAAAGATATTTGATGATAGTTATATTCCTCTTACCTGCTCAAATTCTTAATTTTTCCATTCAGATATAGTATGGTTCAATTCTCGGCACAAAAATAAAAGCAGGAATTGGAGTTTAGAAGAAAGTTAACTTATATGATTTTATGGTTAGTGATGTGCATATATTTAGACAGTGTTTTAGAACCTCTCCTTTCTACAATCAGTATAGGGTTGTAATTAGTTGGCAGAATGGTTTCAAATGAACCTCCAGGCCTGGGTGGTTCAAGGATTGTCAGATGCTGTGAGCTGCTCATGCCCTCCTGCCTTTCTGAGATGCAGGGCATCTGTGGTTCCCTTCCCACTTCCTCACTCATCCACCCAGTAAGAGTCAGAAGCAGCTCAGGGTTGAGTGTGAAAGACAATCTCAAGTGGAGAAGACTAACTCTCACATTCCACCTCTTGTCAACTTGAAAGACAAACATCTCCTTAAACCATACTTAATCACCATATAGAGACAATAATAATTTAATAGTAACATAATAAACTGTCCTGCATACAACCAAAAGTGCAATAATTTCTTTTTAGTAAATCTCAAAAGTTTCAGCATTTTTCAAAAGTGTAAGTCAAAGTCATCTTTGAGATTTAAGGCAATCTTAGCTGTGAACTGTAAAGCTCAGGAAGAAGTTACACACTGCCAAGATACAGTGGAGTAATCTAAACACTGCCATTCCAAAAAGAAGAACTTATGGGATGGAAAGCAACCAGGCAAAAGCAAGACCATGCTTCAGTAGGGCAAACATTAAGTCCTGCAGCTGCATGTCTAGAATCTGGGGCACAAAGTTCTAAGATGTGACTTCCAAGGCCTTACTGGTTTCAGCCCCCACAACCTTTCTTTTTGGATGGCACCACTTATAGTCTGTGGTTTTTCTCTGCAGCCATTCTGTGTTACTGGCATCTCTAATTTATCTTGGTCACTACGAAACGTTAGCTTCACAGGTCCATCTCTGAGATGTAGCTTGCCTGACCTCACAGCTCTTTCTTTGACCTCTTAGTGGAACCATCCATGACCACACAACTTGTATTCCACTTGCCTGAATAACATCGTAAGAATGACACTGAAGCCTGACACCACCTCAGTTGTTTGCCAGTACCTGGATGGCTGAATATGGTAAAAAGAACTCAAGGGAACTAATCCTTAGGCATCCTTTCTCCAGTAGGAAGCCCAGGTCTCTTTTCCCAAATGAAATGTTTACACTTTTGCCTCTTGAAGTTGTCACAGAGTGGGGGTAAAGTGTGTGTGCTGATCCTTGATATGTAAACAAAGCATTTTTTAAACTGCTATTCAAAGAATTAGTTGTTTTTCTTTTGTTTGTTTGTTTGTTTTGTTTGTTTTTAGTTTTTTTTTTTAACCAGGGATGGATCTCAGGTCCTTGTGCTTGCATAGCAGGCCGCAAAACCACTGAGCTAAATCCCCAGCCTCAAAGAATTAGTTACTTTTTAAATCTTCTCAACAACACAATTCCTTTGGCTACTACTTTATAAGCAGTGACTTTGGGGTCAAAATTTAAGTATTTTAAATATTTCTCCTTCTAGTGTGTATTTATAATGGAGACAGTCATTTCCCTCAGAGTTCTGTTGGGTGCTGCCCAAGTAAAGAAAAGACATGAAAATCTCTTTTTCACAGTACAGATTTTTCTGCCTCCTGTATATCTCAGTAGGAAGACAAATTTGGGCTGGCTGGAAGGTGAGCTCTGCCCCTCTGTGGCACAGTCTCTGGTAGGTCCAAAGTGAGAACTGGCCCACGATCACCAAAACACCTGGCCTATTGGCCAAGCCACACTGTGAGTCTGCAGAAACATCCAGGTTCTGGATGTGCTCACTCTGATTACCAGAGCAGGGCAGAAGTGTTCAGGCCTGCAGGGTCTCACTAGGGTGGGACAAATGAGCACTAGCTCCTGCTGGGCTCTGCAGCTGTGCCCCCAGTGCAAACCCTCTCTCCACAAATCTCCACATAGCTGAACTCTCAGTGGTGACAGACTTTCTACTTCCTGCTCCTTTTCTTTTTGTTTTTCCCCTGTGCCCAGTTCACTGAGTTTGATGTCTGCTGGGTTTCACACCATCTGACCATTAACCTGAGACTTCCCCAGCCTGGAGTTCAGCTTCCTACCAGTCAGGCACTAGAAGGCTTCCCTCCATCCCATTATTTCAGCTTTTCTCTGTCCAAGTTAGCATTTTCATGGGGCCTCGCTTGCTGTTGGGAATGTTGCACTTGTTGACACTGTTTCCCACTTGGAGATATAAAAGAATGGGTGTTTTCTGCTCTCCTTTGGCATGACCAAAAGCAGAAGGAGATAGATCAGGCAGCTCCTGACCACCGTCCTGCTTGTTCTGCTGAGGCAGCCACAGGGTCTCTTGAAAGGCTCCCTGACCAGACACTCCAAGCACAGAGGAAGACATTGGCAATGTTCACTCCTGCCCCGTTCACCAGAGGAACTCAGATATTCTTTCTGGCCAGGCTATATCTCTAGCCAGTGGCAAAGCCTGCACTCCCAACTATATACTGTGGTTTTTCTCTTCCTGCCATGTGGTGGGAAAGTTCCCCTGGAGAGTGTTTCATTTGGGCCAGTGTGTGTTAGTCCAGTTACTTTACTTATCTTACTAAATACCAATGTTCCTGGGTTTCACGTGGCTACTAGCTCACTCAACCTTCAAATGTTTCACCTCTCCTCCCAGAGGCATGCACTTGATGGTTTGGACCAGATTCCTGCAGCATCTTGGGAGAGCCAGCTGGCCCTGGGCTGCTGTCTGAAAGCTCCAGCAGTACAACTTTCCAACTGTGCTCTCCATCTGGTGAATATATTATGCTTTATTTTTAAATTTTCATTAAACCAGTTTTTGGTTTTACAAATTTTCTGTAATTTCATGTTAGCAGTTAAAGTAAAAAACAAATTACAATCAAATTCAACACTGAAGTACAACCAGTAATAAAGCATGGAAGAGATGGAGATATGAAGAATTAGACCTCAACATAAATCTTACCACAGCAGTGATCAGTGGTGGTGTCTTGACATCTCATTCAGTTCATCTCAGGCTATGTATCTGAAAGATAAAAATGCCTTAAAATTATGTATAGTATATATGTATTTCATATACATATATTTCCTTCATTTTATATATATATATGTAAATGACTTTATAAAATGAAAAAGCAATTGCTGTACCATGACTGTTTTATTTAGATCAAATGTTATTGACAATTGGGATATCTATGATCATTAATTTTTATTTTCTAAAGCAAACCAAAATTTCATATCAAAATAATAAGAGAATATCATCAATGCACACCGTATCATTATATTCAAAGTTGTTACTCAGAATACAAGACAGACAAAAAAGATTCTGTCTTACAAAGAAGAAATATAATAGCACAAAACTTTCAAGATTGTGAATTTTACAGGAAGAAAAGTCTTTAAAAGTATATGAGAATAAAATCAGAGCCACGGGGCCGGTACATATTATCCTCCACAGTTCTAATTGCTTTCTTCTCCAAAGCTGAGCTCAGAAAAAGCCTTGATCCAATCCCATGAACAGCATAGTAAGACTCAAGGTGACATTGTCGCCCCACCTTGCTGTGCACACTTAACCTGTCCACACCCTCCAGCCTGCCAGATGTGGCTGCAGGGCCATCTGAGGGGAGCTCACCACACAGGAATAGCGCTGTGAAAGCAAAGGGCAGCCACTGCTCTGGACTCATGGATCTGCTGCTTAAACTTTCTGTTAGTTCTTGATGGTATTTCCTAGTTTTTCTCTATCATTTGATTTTCTGGAAAAAAATGTGCTTTCTCCTTAAAGCTTTCATACAGCATTTATTTATAACATTTATTTACTGTAACAGTAAGAAATATGCATTTGATTTCCAGTTATTTATGAACAAACCAATACATGTTTCTGTCTTATGTTTAGATGCTCATATGATGTATTTGTCTCCTGAGACTTACCTGCTATGGAGAGAAAGTGACAGTTGCATTCCAAGAGGGAACAATGTTGGAAAATTACAGTAGCACAAGAAATATGGGCCTCAATCAAATTTATATTTCTCTGAGGAACCTGACAGTGCTTCACTGAACACAAAGTGTGGACTACACTGGAGGACGGTGTTTCCAAGAGAATGGGGAGTTGCTACTTACTGTCCCACCTTTGGGCTAGAAATGAGACTTTCCTCAGTTTATTTCTTCAGTGTCAGGCAAAAACACTGAGAACCTGACTTTGAAATCTTCGAGGGATAATAAGATAAGTACTTAACTGACAGGCTTTTGGGGAAGAAGAAATGTGGGGAAACATTAGAACGCTGCCCAGAATGATGATGTCCAGTTCAAAGAGTAGTTCAGTTTCACCTTATAGCACCATTACTTATCTCCCCAGTTAACCATGGCCTGAGCTGTGTAGTTGAAACTCAAGGAGTTGGACAGAGAAGTAGAATGAACAGATAGATCAATCCCCACCAGTGACAGAGATACAGTTTCCCTTGGTCAGTCTGGTGTCCATGGTGGTCGTTGTGTGGCTTCATGACTGAATTCCCATGAACAAGGAGCAGCGGAGATGTTAGCAACACACCTCCACCCTCACCCACCCTCTGCTCACTCAGCAAACAGCACCTGGGGATCACATGCTTCTCACAACTTTAGACTCAGTCCACTCTGTGCACAAATACAGATTACATCAGCAGTGTGCTCTGTTGTTTCTTGGGAAGTTTTTAAATTTCTACAGAGCTCTGTCTTCTTCTGACTGTGGAGGTAGAATTTGATAGGAAGGAAATTGTATCATATTCTATCTACCATCTATATATCTATCTTCTATCATCTTATCCATCTTTTCAATGTGTCTCAGGTTTCTGGATACTTATATCAGAGCATCAGTGTGTCATCTACTGCATCATCACTTCAGAACATGATGCTGTTAGTGAACTGAATATCTGAGTTAGTTTCTGAAATTATTACAAGGTCATTAAATGTATTTGAAATCTGTACTTTTTTGAAGCAAACATGCATGGAGACAGGTGATGAGCATCAAGCCAGAAGAGGAACAGGCAGCTGGAACATTTCAGTGTTGCTGAGTTTTCCTCTCTGCTCTCCATTTTCCAAGAAAACTTAATTATGGAAGTTAGTGAAACCTACAGTGATTTCAAAAACAGCCAAAGTCTTGTTTGGTAAATACCAGAGACCCCTTAAATTGTATCTCTTTCATTCTGAGATTTAATCTGAATGGTAAGAGCTTTATGGAGATGAACTTGTAGGAAATCATATATCCTAAACCAAAAAAGGAATTCTCCACGAAGCTCTATTTAATCAGGGCTACACTGATGTACATGTTATACATTTGATTATATACACAAGTTCATATAAATATGTCTACATCAATAAATGTATACATTTATGCAAAATAAGCAAATATATACAAACAGAAAAATTATCAAATCCAAATTCCTTTTTAAAGATGAGTTGCATGCTTGACTTATTTATTTGCAGATTTTTCCCACACTACTCTGAATACCAATGTATTGAATATATAAAGAGCTATGAAGATAAAGAACTAGAAGAATGTTTCTCATAACATAAGAGTAGTAACAGCCATCTCTAATATCACCTCTGCAGAATCTAGTGTAGATGTTAATCCAAAGAGTGCATGTTTATTCATTTGTGACTAGCACTCATCTGAGAGCATTACTTACTCTGCCTCACTTAATCCTCACTATGTCTGAAGTCAAATATTATTCTGTTTCTCTTTAAGGAAGAGTGCATGGAAGATGGGAGGAGATGGGGCCAGCTTGAGCTGTGGCTGACATCTGGCAAAAGTCTGGGAACCCCATCCCATGACCTTCAGGTCTCCAGGTTCCAGTCCTGTGTGAGGGTCCCATGCTGCTTGTGGGAATGTGGGCATAATTCCACCCAAATAGGTCCTCACAGAATGGCCTGATCCTATGGGCAGAGGGAGTTCAAATGTTCAGTGTGAATTTCACACACACAATTATATTTCAGTTATTTTAAATATGTCATATTTAGAATATACATTGGTGCATTTTTTTGAGAAATTTGAATTCTTTTATTGGTACATTTTAGGTATACAATACATTTACATTTCTCATTGGGAACTTGTACCTTTACATGATGCATCTTGGTTCTTATTTATTCCCCATTTCCAGCCCTCCCTTCACCCCTTCCACTCTTCACTATTTACAAAGACTTTGTTT
>NW_004625051.1:36579-50395 GCF_000247695.1 Heterocephalus glaber
ATTGTGCTGCTATGAACATGGGTGCACATATATCACTGTGGTATGATTCTTTTAATTCATTGGGGAAAATACCCAGCAGGGGAATAGCTGGGTCAAATGGGAGTTCCAGTCCTAGTTCTTTGAGCTGTCTCCATACTGATTTCCACAGTGCTTGCTACATCCGTGCATTTTAATACCTACTCTGAAAAACAGAATGATTGGATTTGTTTCCTACTTCAATAATGAAAACCCAAGGAATAAATTTGATTTCTCTCATTGGCAGTGACTTTGTTGTTTATTTTAATAGAGATCAATGATTTTTGTAAACATTCTGTACTTGTTGATAAACTACAGTGTTATCAAGAAGTTCCTAACCCTGACATCTTTAACTTGACTATCAGTTACTAATTAATTTGACCAATAGTTGTGAGCTATTAGCTTCTTTTCATTTGTTGAAACAGA
Source organism: Heterocephalus glaber (assembly GCF_000247695.1). Next base: position 37,021 of record NW_004625051.1, read on the forward strand.
AGTAATGCATGTATGTCCATCAGGTCCCTGGGCCTGTGGGGCTGCCTCTGGCTGTGCAGTCAGGTTCATGCATATGCCTGCAGGATGCTCACTAGACCATCTTTGAGAAGGTCACGTTACATTAACCCCCAGCTTCTCTTCATGGCTCAGGTGGAACCCCATGGACAACCCCATCTGGACGTCCAACAGCACTTCATGGGTGGATTTCATCCTGGTGGGGCTCTTCCCTCAGTCCAGACACCCAGCTCTGCTGTGCCTGGTCCTCTTTGGGATGTTCCTGATGGCCTTGTCAGGAAATGTACTCCTGATCTTTCTGATACTCACCAACACACGCCTCCACACCCCCTGTACTTCTTCATCAGCCAGTTGTCCCTCATGGACATGATGTACATTTCCACCACTGTGCCCAAGATGCTCATGGACCAGGTCGTGGGTGAGAACAGGATCTCAGCTCCTGAGTGTGGGATGCAGATGTTCCTCTACTTAACACTAGCTGGTTCAGAGGTTTTTCTTCTGGAAGCCATGTCCTATGACTGCTATGTGGCCATCTGCCATCCTCTGCCTTACCCCATCCTGATGAACCACACAGTGTGTCTCCCCCTGGCTGCTGGCTGCTGGTTCCTAGGGTCAGTGGACAGCTTCATGCTGACCCCTGTGACCATGACCTTCCCCTTCTGCCACTTCTGGGAGATCTATCACTTCTTCTGTGAAGTCTCTGCTGTGATGAAGCTCTCCTGCTCAGACACCTCACTCTATGAGATGCTCATGTACCTGTGCTGTGCCCTCATGCTCCTTGTCCCTGTGACAGTCATCTCAGACTCTTACACCTTCATCCTCCTCACCATGCTCAGGATGAACTCAGCAGAGGGCTGGAAGAAGGCACTGGCCACATGCTCCTCCCACATGACTGTGGTGTTCCTCTTCTATGGTGCTACCATTTACACCTACATGCTTCCCACCTCCTATCACACCCCTGAGAAAGACATGGTGTTGTCTGTGTTCTGCACAATACTCACTCCTGTGCTGAACCCCTTAATCTATAGTCTTAGGTACAAGTAACAGAGGCTCTGAAGAAAATGTGCAGTGTGAGACCTGCCTTTCATGACATGGTAAAATAGGGAATGCATGTACTCATTGGTTCATTTCCTTCTTTTGCACGTTATACATATAGGGTCATATGGAACTGTTGTTCCTCAGACTCTGACATCATGAGGTCTCTGCTCACAACATCACTTTTTAAGGAATTGTTTTACTGTTCCTGAATGTTCTCCATCTGTTTCCTCTTTGTCCACTCACAACCCTTGTTAAATTGTGTCATGTTGATGCTGTTTTCTAAAGCTGATAACTTCTCTGTAACTATGGGAAAAATGTTATTCATATTGTTCAGAAATACATGATAGAATATTTAGAGGAAATTGTCATAAGGGTTTCAACAGATACGGGAAATAGAGAGAGGGAGAAGTGGTACAGCATAAGGGGATGCAATGAAAATGAGAATTTATGTAAATTTTAAATTATAATCAAAACATACAATCCTGCCCGAGGGCCTCAAAGGCTTACATCTGTCTCATTATAAACAAGGAATTTAGCCCATCTCTAAGAGTTGAAATGTCTCAACAGTTCCAGCAAAGTCCAACTCCAAACTCTCCTCTGCTACTCAAATGCTTAGTTATGAACCTCTGTAACACAAAATAGTTAAATGCTGGTGATACATAATATACATGGTAAACATTCCCATTCCAAAAGGAAGGAAAAAAGAAACATGCCAAAGAGTAAAAGCCAGGAGGGAAAATCTTAAATCCTGAAGTTCTATGTCCAGCACCTGGGCCAGGCTGTGTCAAGATGTAATGTCCAGAGGGCGTGGGCAGCCCTGACTTCCTGATATTGCCAGTTGTAGCCTACAAGGTCCCTCTTTTGGGGTGCATCAGTGCAGGCCCATGGCTTTCCTCGGCAGATCGTACTCATTCCTGATGTCTCCAATTTCCTGGGCTCTTCACTGCACTTTGGCTTTCAGTCTCATAGCTTCATGCACAACCCTCTGAGGGGGGCACTGCCTGGCCTCCCAGGCCTTCTTCTGAAATCTGGGTGGAATCCTCCATAACCCCATAACTCTTGCATTTGGATACCTGTATCACCATCACCACATCAATGATGCCAAAGTCCGCTGTCAAATATAGCAGTAGCCAGCCCACCTCGGACCATGCATGCAGCCTTTGAGAGTCTCAGCAGTTAAGCACTGTGAAAAGAATCCAGAGAACCAATTCCCTAGATGCCCTTCCCAAGCAGGAGGTCAGGAGATACGCTTCATTAGTGAAATGTTAGAGTTTCACACTTTTAATCTGTAAGATGGGCTTTTGCTGATTCCTAAGATGCCTCTAAAACATCTTTCCTACTGTCCTGAGGCAAACTACTTGGCTTCTTTTTAATGCAGATGTTTTTTCAACTTCAGTGCTTTTCTTTGCCCCAACTTTTCTGGAACTTCCTTTTGAACAAAACAGAAAATGAATCAAAGAGTTTAGTTCTGCCATTTACTCCTGATTTTCACTAGAGATTTAGCTAAAAGCAGCCAGCAGCACCCATGCCGCAGCCAGCAGTACCCTTGCCACAGCCAGAATGCTGGGCCAACTCAGCATTTCTTCAGTTAGATTAATTAGTCTACTGCAAATTAATCTCCACCTCCAACTAAGTCTGCAGACATGAGCAAAATGTAGCCAATTTTTTTGCCAGACCATAACATATGACCTGGAGTCCAACTGCCAATTGATTCCTTGTTCCTAACCTAAACCTCCTTAGCCTGGCCTCCTGAAAATGTGTGCTTTTCTACCAGCATGCTGGCCTTCAGATATCTCATGAGAATCTCCCATCAAACTTAGCTTACAATGTGCTAGGTCTACCAGGCATCTCCAAAACTTTCGAAACTCCCCTTGAGAACTAGGACTCTAGGCTTCTGCAGCACATGGTCAGATGCAGTCACAGCAATGACCCCTCTTCTCTGGTACCAATATCTGTCTTAGCCACTTTCTTTTCATGGCATAAAATACCCAAAAAACACACATTAAAAGAGCTGAGGTTTATTTGGACTCATGGTTTCAGTCCACGCTCTGCTGACTCTAAGCCAAGAACAGGATGGCAGTTTGATATGGCATAATACAGGTGCTCAACTAATAGAACCCATGAAGCAAAGAGAGGAAAAGAAGGCAGAGATGAGAATGCACACTTTCAAGTAATAAGCCCAGTGGCCTGCCATGCCCCAGCTCCAAACATGAGAAATTAGGAGTCATTTTAGATCAAAACCATAATAACAACTCAGTAATTTTTAAACAAATAACTGCATGATAATGTTGATGTGAATTTATTTTATTCTTACATGTGAAAAAAACGAATCTGTGATATCATTTTGAACAGTAAAGCCAGATGAACAACTGAGACATATTTATTCAAATACCAGTTGTATGCAATACTTTATTCTGAGCCATGCAAAGATAAGTAAAAGAAATAGAACCATGGAAACTGAGAAACAGTTGAGAGAATGAACTATTTTTTTAAATCAGGGTGTCTGAAGAACATGAATACATATCAATTCAAGGGCATGACCAGGGGACCTTGAAGAGGTGTCCTAAATTCAGCTGAATGATCTGACCTCCTCCTGCTCATTGGCCTCTAGCTGCTATCACCCTGGGCTGGACTCTGGGGCTGTCAAATTCCACAGCAGAGCTATTGTTCTATGTTTTCTTCACATTGATTGATCAGTCTGTATGTCTTTCTTCTACACTGCTCTCCTCAATTATAACCTGATGGCTATACACATTTATAAAACTTATTGTCTGAAAAACTTTAATCCTTATTATTTATTGGCACATGTATATATTTGCTATGTCCTTCTACCATAAGCCTATTACTGTATCCAAGCAGAAAATCTCTCTCTCTTTTTTATATTTCTGCATCATTGCTAAATGCCTGGTACATGACACAGAATAAATACCTATGAACTTTTTATTGTTTTAGAGGACAAAGTAATCTATTTCTTTAATCTTTAATCTATTTCTTCTAAAAATTAATTTTACTGGTATATTTTCCATTCAGAAACATCACATTCATCGTAGGTATTTTGTATCTGTACATAATATATCTTAATTCTTTTTTCCCACTCCCTGTCCTTACCTGCAACACCAAATCCTCTCTGAATTTACAAAACTTTGTTTCCAATTTTTCTTTCCATTCTTTCTTTTTGTTCCTGTTACTTTCTTTCTCTCCCTCTTCCCCTTCTTCCACTTCTCATTTGAACATTTTTTCCTACTTCTCAATATCTAGTTTCCTTGGGTTTCTCAAACAAGAAAAAACATGATATTCAAACATGTGTCTAATTTATTTCACTTAAAGTTATGTCTTTAAAGTGCACCCATTTACCTAAAAATGATTCAAATATATTCCCATCTGAGGCAATGTAGTAATGCACTGGATATAAAAACCACATTTTCTTCATCCATTCATCTGTTGATGAGCATCTGGGCTGTTTCCAAGATTTAGCAATTACAAAGTGTGCTGCTGTAAACATGGGTGTATATAAATTGTTGTGGTATGATGTATTTAAATCTTTGTGGAAGATACCTAGAAGGGAACAACCTGGATCAAATGGAACCTCTAATTTTAATTTTTTGAGGAATTGCCACACTGTTTTCCATAATGGTTGTACCACTTTACTCTCTCACCAAAGTGGACAATGGGTTCCATTTCCCCACGGCTTCACCAGCATTTATTATTATTTGATTTCTTGATGATACCCAATCCATCTGGAGTGAGATGGAGTCTCAGTGTTGTTTTAATTTGCATTTCAGGAATGGCCAGTGATATCAGTCACTTTTTTATATATTTATTTGCTGTTTGTACTTCTGCATTTGAGAAGTGTCTATTCATTTCAGATATCCATTTTGGGATAGAGTCTTAAAATTTGGAGGATCTGATTTTTTGAGTTCTTTATATATTCTAGATAGTAGTCCTTTGACTGAGGAATAGATGGCAAAGACTTTTTTCCCACTCTGAGAGTTGTCTCTTCATTCTGTTGTTGGTTTGTTTTCCTGTGCAAAAGTTTGTAATATAATATTGTCTCAGTTGTTGATTCTTTGGAAAATTGTCTGTGCGATCAGGGTTTTCCTGTGAATGTGTTATTGAAGAGAATGAATCCCTGTAATTATCCCACAGTTTTTTTGAATTTTTTTTTGCCACATTCACAATCTAATTTTCAAATGAACTACTCATTTATTTTCAATGAACAGAAGCTTTGTGTTTCATGTCTCTCATGTTCTTAATTTTCTCTGAGCAAATTTAACTTTCTAGGAAGAGACAAAGTTAGTATTCTAGACCTATTTTGTTTAACCAATGACTAGGTTAGTATTATTTAGCTAAAACCTCTGAAAAACATTTTTCCTCTGTGCCTAAAGCAAATGTTTCAAGTAATATAATATTTCATGAATTTCTCCTTTGGCACATTTGTGTTTTTTAGTTTTTAAATTCTTCAATATTTATTTTTATACCCAAATGCTTGTAGACATTTTTTAGATATATTTATCAAGATTTTTAAACTTTGTTTAATCAATTTAAGTCACTTTGATTAAATTGACACATAAAAAACTAGATTTCTCTTATATAAAAAATGTTATGTCTTCTATGTCAAGATGCTTTACACATGCTCAGAAAATGATAGATGATTTAGGTTTTCCCTGACCAGTGTACTGAGAGGGCGTGCATCTTTTCCAGATGTAATCTTCATTCATGCATTCCCATTAAAATCACCCAAATAATGCAAATTGGTATCTGCTGCTTCTGGAATAAATAAAAGATAAAAGGTATTCTTGACATTTAATTATGTATAAATATATATTACATAAACCTGTGCAAAAGTACAACCTGGAAGAAATATGCACATACACCAGTATTCTGAGGTGACAGTGTTAGGATTTCACCTGTGTACACTGTTATCATAGGTATTATAGTTGAATTTGATCTTGGATGTAGCATATTCCAAAATTCATTGGGAGTTAACAATATAGACTTATGAAAAAGAGAATATAACTTATAGGCCACACTAAGGCTTGTCTCCTCTAAAATGGCCATACGGCCTTTCCACATTTTTATATAAAATCTTGCCTGCCATTGCATTCCAACCTTGAACCAAGTGAAGACTGTCAGAAATTCCCTGCAGACCTCCTGTTCTTTGTACACCTGGGAGGCCAAGGCAGACTCAGTTCTCTTCTAGGTTGTCACCATCTTGTACATCATGACTGTCATCATCAAGTTTGCTGTCATCTTATTCTGCTGTGTGGATATTTATCTAAACACATGCTCATTTTGCTTAGTAACCCCTCCATTGCCATTGGTCTTGTCCTTTAATCACTGTATCACTGTCTTCAGCCTCTGGTCCACCATCTTCATGCACTGACCACTCCTATGGAAGCTGTCACTTGTAGCCTGGCTGACTGGCCTGACAGAATCTTTCATCCTGTCTCCTGTTAGACTCCAGCCATCTGTGCCAATCATGACATCCACACAGTCTTCCTAGGCCATTCTCTGAAATATCACTGAGAAGGAGTGTTTAGTTAAAACTATAACTTCTATCTTATTGTTTACCATGATTGTTATACATGTGATCCTGTTGAAAATACATATACAAATGCAGTAATACTTAGAAGGCATATCAGTATTCAAAGTTTATTTGCTAAGATGAGCGTACTACTTGCAGAACTGAATTTTGAAGAACACATATTATTTCTTCAGGATCATAAATAATGTGACCTTCACATTGTAGAAGTAGAGTCCAGCTCTGGATTCAGCCACACCAGCAGAAGGGACAGAACTCCCCTGCAGTGTGCCTGGTGCTTCTGGCATGTGAAGCTTTGCACTTCACATGTGATATGAGAAACCCAACCTGAGTACAAAGAAGTGACTCTACTTGAGTGTGTTGCACTGCGGTTTTCATTTCTTTGGACCTTGGAGAAGATGAAGCACCAGACTGAGGCTCCTGAGGAAGTCTTTGTATCCTGAGGTAGTGGGGATGTGGATTCCTTGAGACAGGTAGCTCTCTAATTTGATTCATTCTCTATGTAATTACAAATGTGAAAAGCTGTCATACTTGTTTAGTCTCAATAAAGCAAAGGAAATTTTAAATTTCATACAAAATAACAATAAAAAATAAAGTGGGTACCCCGTGATTTCTGTGTTATGTCTTTTCTTATGAATTTGTGGAATCAGAAGCCTCCTTAAATCCAAGTGAGTGTTTGTAAATGGTGTTCACATAGTAAAGCAGGCTTCCAGAAATTAGGCACACTAGTTGGAAATTTCTGTTCAGGTTAAAGAGCCTTCTCTGGTGCTCTGTTCTGTTGGAACCACCAGTGATACCAGGTGCTGACATGAAATTGTGAGATTTATCTGTCTTCTGATTGGGGAGAGTCCCTGATGCTTGATGGGCTCACCCAGGGTCCCTGGGGCCCGGGCAGTGGTGTGTGCAAAGAGAGGCTTAGCCGCAGGCTGAAGTGATGCTGTCTGCGAGAGGGCCCCAGAAGATGGAAGGCTGAGCTAATCAGGATGTGCAAGCAGTAACTGGGTGAGGGCAGCAGATTTTGGGCATCTAACTCACTGTGTGGGTTTTCCCTGCACACCGAGTCCACGGTGGGTGCCCGAGCTCCAGAGCAGCGTGGACTGGTGTTCAGGCCCCGGTGCTGCATCCTCTTCTTCTCCATGGGTGCTCTCTCCAGCTGCCAGGAGGAAGACCCACAGGGCAGCTTCTGTGTGAAGCCTCTGGGCAAAAGCAGTGCTCCTCACTTCTGCTATGGCTTTGGGGTCAGAGTGAGAGGGGTGGAGTGTGCAGGCTATAAGGAGAACTCTGAGAGTCTCCCTAATAGCAGAGATGTCTCTGGAGTAGTCCTTGTTTGTCACTCTGCTTTTCTCTTCAGCTTTAACATACATTCTGTTAAGGTCAGACCTTCTCAGTCCTGTATCTGCCACCCTGGTGGCCCATGGACCCAGGCATCTGGAGGACTCCAGGCACAAATGGACCTGGCTGTTAACATTTGCACAGGCAGGGCAGAGGCATGCTGGCTCCAGGGGCAGAGTGCACACACCTGAAGACTCAGAACAGTAAAAATTAACTGTGGCTTTAAAGAAGTACGGAAAGGCTCTGTCAGTCCTCTTGGGAAAGATGAATGGGTACACATACAGAAAAAATTATATATATATCAAATTTGCATCAATCTTCCTGCCTCGGCCTTCCAAGTGCTGGGATTAAAGCCAGGAACCACCATGCAGAGCTAAGATAAACCTTTCTTGTGCCATACCATACCCTTGACAAGTTGAGAATATTTGAAATCACAGACTCTGCCCCTTGGCAATAATGGCACTAAACTGAAAGTCAGTTGTAACAATGTCTAATTGTTTTAATGAAAATCCCTAAACCAATGGACGTCAAACTATGTGGAATACTATCTATATTCCCCTAGAGGAAATCCTAAATAGAATTACTATGAAAATGGACAATTCTTAATTCTAGATATATACCAACTATTATCCAAAATTTAAGTACACATAAAATTAAAGGAATACATTTTCAGATTCTTTTCCTAATTGATCTATCATTATGTTTATCACTCACTAATGGAATTATTGTTTTGAAAGCCTAAATATTCAAGGGCAAAGATGTTGGGAGAGAAGACAATAGCAATAAAATTATGGAAGAAAAAAGTATTTGATTAACTAGATCCAAATGCACTAAAACCTAAGCTGGCACTAGGTGAAACTCCCCTGAAAATTAAATCATGGGACAAGTTGCCTTCAGGTGCCTGAAGTTACACAAGGAGGGTTGAAAATTAAAATTCCATTTGACCCAGCTCTTCTCCTTTTAAATATCTTCCCCCAAAAGTTAAAAATGTCACATTACATTCCCCCAGCAATCAGTGAGTAGATTGTGAGGGCCTCGGCCTTGTGGAGGGGCTTCATCCTGCCCACACTTTGCACCCCAGTGACAAGTGTAGCTGCACTAGCACATGCAACATGCACCCCCCCACTCTGCCTCTGGCTTCTTGGCTGTGCTGGTACCTAGTTTCACACTACAGAGGCACATGGGTCATAAAGGCCATTGTCCTGAGCTCCAGAAGATAGAGCAAAAGTGAACAACAGAAACAGGGCCTCTCTCAGCCTCCTTGATGAAAATTGAAGCCCACTGGAAAAGTGAAGAGAATCTTGGCAATAAAGGCACACCAGACCACCATTCATGGTAAGCTTTAAGGATCATCACCTCCTATCAGAACCTGGACTATATTCAGGGAAAGGGCAGCTATGAAGTAGAACCTTGCAGAGTTCAACCCTGCAAGAGGACAGGGAGCCCAACTTGGGACTTTCAGGCAGAAATTTGCCTGAATCTCGTGGGTCTGTTACTGGCTTCCTGGGACTCATTGACTTATATCTGCACACTGCAGCCCATGTTGTCTATTGTGACGGCAGAAACTTACCCTGAAGGAGGCCCTTCATTTTTATTTTTTATTTGTTATTTTCAAAATTATTTTTTTGTCCTTATTTTTATTTTTGTCTACTCTTTTCAAATTTTTCTTCTTTTTCTGTTGTCTTTTCTTTCTCTCTTTCACTTACTCATTCTCTCACTGTCCCGTATTGTTCATCTCCCTTTTTGTTCCTGTTCTGGCCCTAATTCAGATTTCTTCTTTATTTTTCTTTTCTTTTCTTTCTCCTTCTCTCAATTGTCATTAGTTTTAAAGGAAAGTAAATACAGTTTCTACCCTCCTTAGTGCTGTTAGATTATTCTGTTTTCATCTTTGTTCTTTCATTCTGTCTTTTCCTCTTGTCTTCAACAGTTTCTTAGAGTTTGCTTGATCTTCCTATGTCCTCTGGCCTCACTGCAAACTTTTCCCTATCCTTCACCTACATATCCCTCCCTCCACAACTCCTTCTAATTCCCCATCCTGAAGGGTAAAGTTGCTATATTGAAGAGTTTATTCACTGTAAACACATGTTGGGCTGGTCCTCAATTTTTATTTAATTCATACAGTTAAAGGTGAAAGATTAATAACTACCACAAATTGTCATTTTCTAAGCTGTGCTTGATGCTATGTGTTGCTAACTATGTCACTTGGGCTAAGGTGTTTTCATTCATCTAATCAGTTGTCCTTCCTGGTGTAGTGAAAATGAGATAGCCTCAAAGTCATTAGAGACTCAAACATAAAGAGCAGATATATCTGAAAGACACTTCTGAGAAACAATCATTCCATAAGGGTTCTAAATACAAACAACAAAGATATTTACAATAAGCAATTTCAAAGTATCAACCCAGGAATTAAACCAAGGATATTACCAAAAACAAAAGTGAGAAGATATTTAAGGAAGGCACAAATCCAGACTTCCACCCCACCAAAGGCAAATTCTGGGGGAATCAAGGTGGAAAAGTCTGATAATCAGCCACCTGGACACCCTGAACTGATAGCACAAGAAGTAACAAAACAGATGAATGAGGCTCCAGAAAAAATCAAAACAGAAAAAAAATCTCCCAGATCACTACAGAGATGATAGTCAAAGTGGAAGACATTATTAGAGGCTCTAGAAAAGAAACAGATAAAAAATAGATGAACTCCAAACCGTGATGGAAGCCATAAGTGCCCAGCATAAGGAAGAAATTGAAACCATGGTTGCTGAACATAGGCAAGAAATGGAATCCATGAAACTGATTCAAACAGATCCAGGGATTAAAAACTCAATTGAAAGTATTCACAGCAGAATGAGCAAATCTGAAGATAGAATATCAGATATAGAAGATAGGAATGTGGTTAGTGACCATGAAAACAGAGATTTCTCAAAAATAGTAAGGGACTACAAGAAATCAATCTAGTAGCTGCTAGATGATGCAAAGAATAATTACATAAAACTGATAGGACCCCACAAAAAAGCAGGAGAAAGTACAAATTACATTAAAAACTGTTCACAGAATTAATAGCAGAAAACTTCCCAGAGGTAGAGAATTCTACATACAGATAAGTGAGCCTTACAGAACACCAACTAGCCATGATGAAAAAAAAATCTATACCTAGACATATAATAGTAAAGATCTCAGAAACCCAACAGAGTGACATCCTACAAGCAGTTAAAGAAAAGAAAGAAATCACATACAAAGGAAAACCCATCAGAATTACATCAGACTTCTCAACACAAACCCTCGAGTAAAGGAAAGCCTGGAGTGAAGTATTTCAAACCCTAAAAAAAATTAACTTCCAACCTAAACTGTTGTACCCTGCAAAATTATCTTTCAAAATCGATGGGGAAATTAGATATTTCGACAACAAAGAGCACCTGAGAAATTTAATGAATACCAAACCAGCACACCAAACAATTCTAAACAATGTCCTAGGGAAAAAAAAATGAGAATCAGTACTCCATGAGGTTCAACAGAGCAAAGGCATCAGGCAAGGCAAGAAACGAAAAGGAAAGGGGGAAAAATAAAGAGCCAACAAAAGTAAACATCATTACAAGGATCAATCAATATGTGTCAAATATAACCATCAATGTTAATGGCCTCAATTCACCAATGTAAAGAAATAGACTAGCAGAATGGATTAAGAAGCAAAACCCAACAATGTGCTGTATACAAGAGATATACATAACTTCAAAAAAACCTCATAGACTGAAAGAAAAAGGATGGAAAATAGTTGTCTATGTGACAGGAACCTGGAAAAAAGCAGGGGTAGCAATATTATTTGGAGACAAAGTAGATTTCAAACCAAAACTGATTAAGAGAGACAAGGATGATCATTACATCCTTGTGAAGTGAACAATCCAAGAGGAAAAGATGGCAATTATAAATATATGTGCACCAAATACGAAAGCCCCCAACTATACAAAACAAATATTAATGGACATGAAAAACCAGATAAGCAAATAAGCACTAATAATTTTAGTGGGGGAACTAAATACCCCACTATCACAAAGAGACAGATCATCTAGACAAAAAATCAACAATGAAATTCTAGAACTGAACTAAGCTGTTGAACAAATGGACTTAATAGATGTTTACAGACTGTTCCACCTGCCAAAATGACAATATACATTCTTTTTGGCTGCACACAGGTTATTTTCCAAAATAGACCACATGGTAGCTCATTGGACATGTTTAAGTAAATGTAAAAGATCTGAAGTCACCCCCTGTATATTATCAGATCATAGTGCAATAAAATTGGAGATCAATAGCATAAGAAACTGCAAAAGCCCAAAACTGCATGAACACTCTGCTGAACAATCAATGGGTCACAGAGGAAATTAAAGAAGAAATTAGACAGTTTCTACAAGTAAATGATAATGCCACTACTGCATAAAGGAATGTATGGGACACAATGAAAGAACACAATTTCTATGAGAGAAATTCATAGCAGTGAATCCCCATATCAGGAAAACAGAGAGAGCTCAAATAAACAACTTAATGCTGAACCTCAACCTTCAAGAAAAAGAAGAGCATGACAAACCCAAAGCTTGTACAAGAGGGAATTATAAAGATCAGAGCAGAAATCACGCAATGGGGACTAAAAGAATGTTACAAAAAATCAATGAATCATAGAGTTGGTTTTTTTAAGGAATAAAATTGGTAAACCTTTAGCTAACCTTATCAAAAAAAGGAAAGAAATATCTCAAATCCACGCAATTAGAAGGAAATAGGTAACGTCACAACAGATCCAGCAGAACTCCAGGGGATCATCAATATGTATTCAAGAACCTGTACTCTAATAAAATGTAAAACACAGAAGAAATGGACATATTCCTAGATACATATGAACTGCCAAAGTTAAATGAAGAGGACATAAAAATTCTAAACACTCCAGTTACAATGAGTGAAATTAAAAACATAATTAAAAATTTACAACAAACGAAAGCTCCAGTTCTGATGTCTTCACTGTTGAATTCTACACGACATTTAAAGAAGAATTATCAGCATTAATTTTTAAACTCATCATTGAAATTGCAAGGAAAGCAATAATTCCAAATTCATTCCTGGAAGTGGTACTTTGATTCCCAAACCCGGGAAAGACCCAACCCAAAAAGAGAACTATAGGCCAATCTCCCTACTAAACACAGATCCAAAAATCCTCAACAAGATACTGGCAAACAGAATACAGAGGGTCATCAAGAAGATCATACACCCTGACCATGTTGAATTTATCCCAAGGATGATAGGATGGTCCAACATATGTAAATCATTAAAAGCAATACATTATATTAACAGCCAAGGACAAAAACCATATAATCATCTCAATTGATGCAGAAAAAGCATTCAACAAAATCCAACACCATTTCATGATAAAAACTCTACAGAAAATTGGAATAGAAGGTTTTCATC
>NW_004625051.1:64270-75780 GCF_000247695.1 Heterocephalus glaber
CAGCGGTAGTGATGGTGACCCAAAAGCCCTTTCCTGTTGGCTGGGAGCAGCCAGAGGGATGGGGGCCAGGAAACCCCTTCCTCTGGACCAGGAGCAGTGGGACGACTGCTCAGAAGCCCCTACCTCTGGGCCAGGAACAGTGGGACTCAGTACCTTGGTCTGGTGATCTGGTGTCCTCTGCATCTTGGTAATTAGGAATCAGGTGGCTGCCTGTCTGCAGTGGGGTGATTTTCTGTCTTCCATGTGACTCAGGACCTCGGTAGGGCATGCACAGACCTGCCTGTCTGCAACGGGCTGATTCGGCGTGTGCTCTGCATGACTGGGGACCTCGGCAGGGTGTGGGCAGACCTACCTGTCTGCAGTGGGGTGATTCAGTGTCTTCTGTGTGAATCAGGACCTCGGTAGGGCGTGCACAGACCTGCCTCTCTGCAGTGGGCTGATTCTAGCCATATATTCTTAATCATATTTTTCATTTCAGAAATGGTCCCAAAGACAATGTCCATCAATGAATATGAATCAAAGAACAAAACATATTTTACACTATATGAAGGAACATTTGATAAATGAAGACTGATACATGTAAGATAGCTATATAGGAAAAACATGCTAAGGAAAAGAAACGAGGCACATAATATTAAGTACCGTTCAACCCCATTAACAAATATCCAAAGCCCTCAAATCTAGGTAGATGGAATGTACATTAATTTTTGTATAAGGCTGGTAGTGTAGAATATAGGATGGTGTTAACAAGAAAGCATTTGTTTGGGATATAATCAAAATGCTGTGAAATAATATTCATTACTGAAACCTTTGAGAGCATTCTACGAACACATAGAATCTTGTACTTCAAATTTAGGACTGATAAAGCATGGAAACTATGTGCCTTCAAAACTGCTTATTTAGCTCAGCAGCACAGCACCTGCCTGACAAGCTAGAGGTCCTGAGTTTGATCTCCAGTATGAAAAACAAACAAAGAAAACCCTGCTACACACAATTTAAAAAGTAATTATAAACATGACAGAAGTATTCATATTATGGCTAGGATTTTGCAGTATGCACTTAGTGAGTGGTCAAGTCTTCTTTCTGTTTGCTGCAAGAACAAGACTCCAGTATGAGAGACTACCCCATTGATTATGCCCTAAGCAGGCTGTGAGCAGTGCAGGCTGTAAACTGTTAACCCCTCAACTTTCTTGTTTTCAGAAGTGAGTCTGGCTGAAGCCTCCATGCCGAGGTCAGAGTGACTGGAACCAAAATTCTGTTCTCAGAATTAAAACCTTCTTTTGTATAAAGACAAGGTTATTAATCACAGCCTATATTTTTTCTGTTCTGATCCTATTTCAAGAATGCTTTGTTTCCTTCTTTATAAACCTTGCCTGCATCAGTAATGTGTCCATAGCGACTACACCTACACATCCTCTCATGTAGCTTTACCTCAATCTAATTATGATGTCACCAATAAATATCGACAGCTCTTGGTGTTCATGGCCTTTGGCTGTTCAGCCTTTCTTGCACGAGCATTGGTCATCCTGGCTTCCATATCTCTGTCTCTTTAACTCTGTCTCTCTGTCTTTCTTCTAACCATCCATTGTAGCACTGAGTAGAAGATCAGAAACAATCATGGGGGTCTCTAATACCCCAGGAATCTTGCACCCCTGCTGTCTCTGCAGTCACCAATGGTAGGCACCATGGGCATGGGTTCTACCTGGGTGGACGTGTGACTGCCTCCTACTGTGCAACTGATATCCACCACTCATATGTGTACAGCCTTCTGAACCTGTGACTTCATCTGTGGTACTTTCTTAGTTGTGTATTATTTGCTTACCTGCGAATTTCACTTTACTTATTGATACATTCTCATTGCTGATTCTTCCAGCATCCACTCCAGCCTACCCATTGTTGTTTAATCTTTTAAAAACATTTTGACTAATTCCTTTTATTGTTATATTTCAATTTTATACATGTTTATGCCCAATAAATGTGTAGTACATTTCATAAATATATTTCTCGACTTGGATTTTATTTTTTCTTAATTAAATTTATACATTTTCAAAATATTCAACATAACTTTGTATAATTTTTAATTTATGATAAGTGCATGTTTTGTTTTATTTTACATTGTTCCTTCTGTAAGGGAACTCTTCTCATTTATATTACTTATTTGTAGCTGAACCCTGGTCAAGGCCCCTCATTAGGGCAACACCTGTAGGGAGCCAGGTCCCTCCAGCTTTCACCACCCTGACCCCACTTGTTCTGGGACCTGGATCAGCTACTTTTTTCTCCCTGGCCTTGGGGCAAACCAGGGTGAATGGCAGAGACACAGAGTCAGTTTAACCGGCAGCGACCCAGGGTCTCTTGCCTCTTAGTAGACACAGCCACACCCTCATGCCTGGATCCTCTCACCTTTATTCACCCAAACATGGGCACAAACAACCAAATAACAAATTTGCTTTCCAATATCATCTGTACCTGCTCCTGTAAACAACTTAACCTCAGATTTCCTAACTAACCTGGGACCTGGAATATGCAATCACACCTGAGTGCAGCTTTTCTCCTTTGTGGTCACAGAGGAGGCCAATTAGGCCTCAGTTCTCCTCTAGCTGCCCACACTTATTCATACAAAAATCTATTAGAGTTTCCAGACATGATTTAAAAGGTTCAAAAATGTTATGGTCACTACATTCCTCTCAGTGTTCATTGTTTAAGAGTATTGGAGGTATTCATTTCATTTGTACAGACACACAATATATTTTTAACTCTAAACATCTATATATGACCTGTGGTATTTCTGATAATTTTACATTTTAAGTAACATGTAAAAATTTAGTATATATTGCTTACAACCTTCATTTAGTGACTTCTCAGAAAAAATTGACATTCACACTTGGTTGACATTAAGCTGTCTGAGGGAGATATTCATCAGTTTGTCTAGATTTAACCAGCAGCCAGGGCTTACAGAGAACTCGAGAATTCCTGAAGGTCAGAGCAGCTCTTCTTCTCTCCTTGAAGAGACAAAGTACCAGTTCATGCAGCTGCAAAGAAATCATTTCAGCACCAAAATCTGTCATATAGAAGAGGGCCCGAGCTTCACGTGGAAATTCAGTCCCTGCCAAGAACTCCATGGCAGACTTCTGAGACCCTGCACCAGGTCAGAATGCTGACTCATTTAAATCAATCATAACAGCTCACTAATTAGAAGACTACACTTGCTGAAGTTATACAGAAAAAGAAAATTAACACAACAGCTGGAATTTTAATGGGACAGTTGGTATTCATATTCAACTATAACAATTTTCCTCTTGAAAATATAAGTATCATCTTAATTGTATTTAATCTCATCTATATGCCATACCAAATGTATCTATGGAAATATCATAAATGAAATTTAGGGAAGAGCTAGAGATTTCAGAAAACAAAGTTCTCAATTAAAAACAGATCACATGACCAATTAAGCAATCAATTTTAAAGTGCTTATTTATGGGAGCACAGGCAAAAAATAGCATAACTTTAAATTTAGTTTGCCCTCAGTGGATTCTTATCAATATTTGGTCTCTTGTGTATAAGATTAATGCCTGGGAGGAAGCAAATAAATGAGAGCTTCTCATTTTTTCAGTGCCTTGAAGGGCAGTGTTAATTACAAAACATCCACATTTTGCCACAGCCTGAAACATACACTGCTATGTTTTGCATGTGGTGAAGTTACACTCATTTTCATACAGACAATAAAAGTGTATTTTTGGGTTAATAGGATGTTAACTTTAACAAAATAAGTTATATTGGACTCAAGAAAAACAATTCTTTGTCAGAATTAAAATTACTATATGGTAAAAACAAATTGTTTAAACTCTGCAATCAAAAAAAGGTACTATGATGGGCAAATCCCTTTCTTAGTTTTAAGAAAGATGTGTATTTACAATTGCAACAAACATTTAGTTATAACTAACATTGAATAAGGCACAACAAATGTATAACTGAACAGGTAAGAATACAATTGTTCACTTAATTTTATATGGTTGCTATAAACCTATGAAGATGAAAAAATGGTAAGTGCTAGAGTTAATTGATGATGGACAAAAATTGAAGCATAGAGTATATTAAAAAAATAAAGGCTAAAGACAATGGTCCGTCTCACTGGGAAGATATTGCCTTCCCTACCAGGTCCATGAAGGCTCTGCTGACTTCTCTGTTGTGAAGGCTATAGATTAGGGGATTCAGCATGGGTGTGAGGATGTTGTAGAAGGCAGAAACCATCTTATTCTGAGTAGGAGACCGCTCAGACATAGGCCACATGTAGATGAACATCGCCGCTCCATAGTACATGCCCACCACCATCAGGTGGGAGGAGCAGGTGGCAAAAGCTTTGTGGCGACCCTCACCATATTCCATGCAAGTGATAGCCAGAAGAAAACCAGTGTTGGAAGCAATGAGGATTGCTACAGGGAAGAGGAGCATAATCACACATCAGACAAATATCCTTTCAGATGTCTTGGTGTCTGTGCACAAGAGAGTGAACAGGGCAGGGACATCACAGAATAAGTGGGTGATTTTCCAAGATCTACAATAGTAGAAAGTCAGAGCAACTGCAACATCAATTACACCATCAATGGAGCCAAGAATCCAGGAGGAAGCCACCATGAGGGCACAGAGTTTCTAGCTCATGAGCACTGGGTACCTTAAAGGGTAGCAAATGACTACATAGCGGTCATAGGCTATTGCAGCCAGCAGGAAACACTCAGCTCCAAGAAGGGACACATAGAAGAAGATCTGTGTTCCACAGCCTGCCAGAGAGATGGATTTCCTGCCTGACAGGAAGTTGACTGCCATCTAGTGTTACAGACCAGCATGAGGTCCATGAGGGAGAGCTGGCTGAGGAAGAAGTACACAGGTGTGTGCACCTGGGCATCCAGGTTGTTGAGCAGGACCATGGCTGTGTTCCCCACACAGGCCACTGTGAAAATGGCCAGGACCAGTGTGAAGAGGAAGGTGTGGAAGTGGGTGTGATTGAAGATTCCCAGCAGGTTGAAGTCAGTGTTGAATGTCTGATTCCCCAGGCCATGGTGAATATTTTCACTGTGCAGAAACAACTTTTAAGAAATGGCAAGGTTATATCATGGAAATATCAAAGATTTCCCTACTATATTTACATGCCAACAAAATTAAGTATACACAGGAAAATTGTGACTCTGGCTCATAAATTATTATTTGTAAATGAGAGAGAATATGTTTACTTTTAACTTGATATGAGCTGAAGTCAAGTTACAGAGCTAGCAGGAAAAGCAGGTTTCATAGTAAAACCCTGTGAGTTTTCTCAAAAGTTGTCTAATATGGTTTGTGTGACCTGTCCACTCATGTGTTGTAGCAGCCATTTTTGTGGAGGGTGACAAACAATACTAACAGTAGAACATATTTACTTTGACTCAGTTTCCAGTGTTTTTCATAGTTGGCTTGCCTTAATGAGAAACATCATGTTAGAAGGGCATGGAAGAGGAAAGATGCTCAATCCACAGTAGCAAGGAAGCAGGAAATCTGGCAAACAGAGCCAAGGAAAAGGTGTACCATTGGCAGGCATTTGCCTAGTGAACCCTTCCTCCATCCAGGAGCCACTACATGACACATCCAGCGGACCAAGCCAGTGATGAGGTGAAGTGCTCCATCACCTCCACACTTTTCTGAGACCAGCCTCTGAACAAACCATAGCAGATAGGTAACACGTGGATAATTTGTGCATAATTACACTAATTTTGTGGAAATACTCCTGCATTTCTGGGAATTCTGTGACTTTGCTACATTTTCTATAGAACTGAACATACCACAATAATGATAATAAAATTATATTTCACAGAAAAGTAGAGGAAAGAATGAAGTAAAATAAGACCTATTTAGTCAAATGTCAGGTAAACAGAGAAATTGAAATACCAACATAAGGGCCGGGATTTAGCTCAGTGGTTTCGCCACCTGCTGCGCAAGCACAAGGACCCAAGTTCGATCTCAGGTACCAAAAAAAAAAAAAAAAAAAGAAATACCAACATAAGAAGTGTATTAACTGATGTATTGCTGCTAGTTATGAGTCACTAAGATGTTTCTTTTCATTCATAACTAAAAATTAATTGTGTCCATGAGACAATCTATTCTACCATATTTTACTGAAAATTCTGGCTCCAGAAGAGACTAATTTAAGCTATAGATTATTTGTCTGCATGTTCTTATGGAATTTTGAATTTTTCTGAGCCTAACTTTCCACTCTGTCAATTTGGATTGCATTATATTCATAAGGAGTTATGGAGATTAAATGAAATCATAACGTATTTAACAAATTACCTACTTAGTTTGTATAATTTTTTAAATTAAATTGTGTTGGAGGCAATAAAACCTATCTTTATTTTGCTTATAGAGTATTATCATTGATAGAAACATCAATTTCCTTTCCAAAGAACTTTGTAGGAGTATTTCAGGGAAGCTGAGGAATATTCCACTGCTAGGGAATGTGGTCAGTGTTTGCTAGACCTGGGTTTCGTTCTCAGCACCAATAATACAAGTGAATTTTTTTTTTTTTTGGTTAAAAGTAGCATATTTTTATTCTCTTTTCTTTCCTTTTTTCCCCTCTATTTCCATGAAACAAATCATTTTCTTCCTTCATTTCTCTTCCAGTGCCACATTTAAAAAAATGTTTGGTTAAAAGTAGCATATTTTTATTCTCTTTTCTTTCCTTTTTGTGCCTCTGTTTCCATGAGACAAATCATTTACTTCCTTTAATTCTCTTCCAGTGTCACTTTTAAAAAATGTTTCTTTTCTCTATTTATCTGTGCAGTCATCACAAATTCTGTTAACATACCAACATTCCAATTACCACTCATTACATTTTGAGTTCCTAATCAGTTCGAACTGCTCTATGAAAGTTTTTTTTACAGGTCCAATACTTAGCAATAAACTAAGCTTCTATTGTGTAGATAAGTATAACCTGTGCTGCTTAATTTTTCAATATATATTCATTTTTTACCCCTTTCAAAACATTGCTAAACAGCTACTTGTATATTATCTACAGCAAGTTTACTTCCACATATTTATTTTTAATTGACACATGATAAGGCTAGGGTGTAGATCAGCAGTAGAGTGCTTGCCTTGCTTGTATTGGGCCTGGGTTATATCCTTTCCCCCACTCAGAATAATGCCTTCAGCTACAGATACAATAAATGAAGAGGTAGTACAGGCATTAGAGCTCCGCATCTATAATAATGTACATCATAGCTCTCTTCATTTTATATTAATCTAATCACAAGGCTATCCCTGTCATGAATTTTATTAAATCCTTTTTAGTATGGGTTAACAGTCTTTAACGTGTTGATTGCAAACACATTAAAGTGATATGAGTTATTACTTTAAATAGCTCTCGACTTTGATTAATTAGAGGGCACAATAGTCATCACAGAGATATTCGGAGGAAAAGGGAAATTGGAACTAGCGAGGTGGTAGTTTCATGAAGGACAGTTTGTTTTGAAAGAACAAATGGTGGAGCAGTACCGAAGGTGAGACCAGCAAGGGGTGAGGAACAGGTGAATAAGTTAGAAGCAAAGATAGGATGCTGATTTGGATCACTGAGTCCATACGTCTGCACAGATGTGCAACACTCCTCCATCAACCTCTCACCTTCAAAGATTTTAAAACAAAACAAAACTTGGCATGATGTTACAGATAAAAATGGCCTGCAAAACAACCCACACCAAAAATTTGACATTCATCAAATGCATGCCTACAAGTAAAGCATTCAACACATGTCCACAAGAAAGGTTAATGCCTTTCAGAAAGGTGCAAAGGTGCCTCTGAGGAAAAGACCTTCACATCTGCACCTCCAAGATTATGGGTAATTAATCCCCTGTTCTTTAGTCCACTCAATATATGACTTTTATGTTTTTCCAAAGTCCCAATGGGTTGCTCAGGTTTTCCATCTACATCCACCTGCTTGCTGGTGGTTTGTGATGTATTTCAGAAGGTTGTGCAAGTATCTGTCTATTTCAAGTCATTTGCTCTGTTTCCTGCTGCAACTTCTTATGGATTTTATAGGTTCTCATTCTGATTTCCTCTCTCTCCTCATCTTCTTCTTCCTCTCTCTCTCTTCCTCTGCTTCTCCCCTGACCCTCTCTCCAGGGTCTCACTACATACTCCAAAGTGCACTCAAACATGCAGATCCCCTGCCTCAGCCTCCCCATGCTGGCATTACAGGCCTGTACCCTCAGGCACAATGATCTTAAAGAGCTCCATGACTCCTAAGTGTGAGCCATGTTAAGAGGCTTCCTTACTCGAAAAGATGTTGCTTTTCTACAATCATTTGATTCCATAAATCATGTCTCATTCCATTTCCTACAGACAGAGCATACACACACACACACACACTCACTCACTCACTCACATACACACACACTCATACACCTTACTCTGTTTCATTCTCTATTATGTGGATATCAAACTCTGCACACATCGAACTCAGAAAACATGTGGCTTCTTTCCCTGTTCTACGTGAATAGCAAATACCAGAAGCTTTCAGACAACACTGTGCTACCAGCCTAGTGAGAATGACTCTGCAACTTTGTTTTTAATTTTTCTTCACCCCTCACAAGTTTGTCTTAAAGATGTAATAAATTAATTCTTATAATCCCTCCTCAAATTATGTGTATCATAGTATAAATTCTCAAAATTAATATTGCTATTACTTCTCAAATCTAGTCATCTTAACTTTTTGACAATTTTAAAATACAATTCACTCTTACTAAGCAGCAAATATTTTGGGAATTTTTCTGTTTTTCTTCCTCAGTTGTTGGTTCTTGTGGCTCAGCTATGTGCTTCCCTTACATGCTCTTAAACAAGGGCAGTTTACAGACAGGGAAGTCATAGGTGGAAAGTGTGAACAAATAGACCAAGTCCATGGGAGCTTCTCACTGTGGTTCCTGAATGGTCACATTTTGTATCACTGCTAATAATTCAGTTTGTTCAGTTAGCATCTTACAGGTATTAATTCACTTAGTCTTAAACATAAGAAACAGAAGAAAGCTTTCACTCTACTCTATTAAAGAATATAAAGCGATAAGTTGCAGATCAACATGGAAAAACACATGACTATCTGGAGAAATTTAAAATACCCAAATTTCTAATATGTAACTTTTTAAATAAAACGTGCCTCCATCTATTCTGGTTAAACTCCAGAATGCCTACATCTAAATATTTTAGAAGACAGTGTCTCCCTCAGTCTTACCTTCTGTATGTCTTCAGTGAGACATACTCTTACAATATAGCTGACAAGGTTTAAATTTCCAGGGGAAATCTACATGGCACAATGTTACTAAGTCATGTGTGATTTAATTTCTAAATCCTCCAAGGAATTCAGTCCCTTGTCTTTAATTACAGCACTCTATGCTGTCATTCACTTTTTCTCCTAGGGCTTTATATAATTTACTTTCAAGCTTGAAAATATAACTCAATATTTGAGATCTAAAAGAAGTTATTTTATTTATGAATAATACAAAGTCCCTAGGTTTGCTTTTATCTGCTGCTTTATTCATATATCGGAACTCCATTTTAACCCTTCTTTTTAACATCTCATATTTTTGAACTTTCTGTAATACTATAAGCTTACCAAGAAAGATTAATTACACAGTGCCTTACCTAGAGAGATTGATAGAGAGCTGATAGGTAGATGATACACGGGTGTCACATATATAGATGATAACAGATGATAGGCAGGTAGATAGAGAGATGAGATACAGACATACTTTGTCAAAATTGTTTGGACCACTAGTGTGTGGCAGAAGCCATACTCTAAGATTGCCAGGCCAGTCCATTAATGTACTGTGCTTTGTCCATACTTGATTTTGGATATTTCAATCATACTATATAAAAAGTTTACTTGAAGGAAGCTTTGACGACTTCAGGAAAAACAAATTAGCCACATGAATTGACAGAAGTGTGTGTGTGTGTGTGTGTGTGTGTGTGTGTGAGAGAGAGAGAGAGAGAGAGAGAGAGAGAGAGAGAGAGAGAGAGAGAGAGAACCTCTAACTCATTCAGAATGCACCAGTTCAAGGATCAGCCAAAATATGCCCAGGTGATCAGCTCTGTGCTGAGCCCTACAAATGAGCTCTTTTAAAATATAAAATTCTCTGAAAATGTGAGTGCAGGAGGCTCTTAGGCTCTGGTGCAGCCCACAGAATTGAGCAATTTTTTGAGACCATGTCTCAAACTGAATTTCAGGACAGAGGATATAGATCAAGAGTACACCCTGAGTTCAGTACCCAGTACCACCAAGGGAAAATGAGAGGTGAAAAGATTACTGTATTGATTATAGTTCCAAAGTTTGGGGATGATTCTTTTGCAACAACAGATAATAGGAGCTGAAGTAGTTAAATATAGGCCCCCTGGATGGTTCCTCTATAATATTTTAGTCATGTAATTTATTTACATGTGTGGTTAAGCCTCATGTTCATAGATCTTGATGGAGATTTGGAGTGGTCTAAATAATGGTGCCCTCTTAGGATCTGTGATGAAACTTAATCTCCATTGTCACAGCTCTCACAGACATGTCCTCTGTATTCTTGGTCGTTAAGTCATGGGATGTAGCCATTTTGAAGGAAATAAACACCTGCACGACAGGGCTCCTGGTTGGAAGGAACCTATTCTTGCATGTCTGTTCCTGCTGCCCTCTAAGGTAGAATGCTCTCCTCCTCTGGAGAACACAGCCACAGCCAGCACTGTGCAGGCAGAGCCCGAGTCCTTATGGGACACCACATATTGGGCACCTGGCATGGGCTCCCAGCCACAGAGCCATGAGCACTGGGTTCCTATGGATGATGAATCACTCAGTTTATGGAGTTTTGAAAGAGAACCACAAGCAGAATAGAGATGTATTTGTTAGATAATCGAGAGTGGAAGAAATATTTTTAAAAATATTTTTGTACAGTATAGGCTTCAAAGGTTTTCTATACTTAGAAAATTATTTGGAAATTATTGCATCTTATTATGTATTTACTTAAAATCTGTTAAATGTCTGTACAATATTAATTTAGACATGCCTATAGAAATATGCATTTCTCTACCACCTTTTTAAAAAGTTTTATGATAATCAAGTAATTTTAGTGTAATATGTATAACCACTTTTTACATTTTCAGATACTTTAGAGTCAGTTTTATTGATTCAACAATTATATAGAATATTTCACAATTCATTCATAATGTCTTTACAGTGTGCTCACACAGGTATTCCTAGGGGTTCTTTTCCAATATATTTTTATTCTCCTCAATATGTTTTCAGCTGCATTGACCTGAATTACACCTAAATATATATTGTTGTCCTTGAATTTTTTTATTGACATATTTGCTGTCATGGTTTTTATGTCTTCTATTATCAGAAACGTTTTTGTTTATCAGTTTCTCTAAAGCTCTTTGTGTTTTCATTAATCATATTTTATCATTATAATTTCTGTAAAAAATACATTATAAGAATTTAAACAAATAATAATGAAAGACAGTTA
>NW_004625052.1:40526-52946 GCF_000247695.1 Heterocephalus glaber
AGAATCACAGCATCACTGGATCACAGAAGTCTCAGTTGTGACCAAAGGCCAAACTGGAGTTATTCTGTAGCTGGGCTGTAGGCAAGAGAACTAGGCCTACTCAAATGATTTTTCCCTAGAATTATGTAGCATTGCTCCCAACAATGGGATGATTCCAAAATAGATCAGAAAACAATCACACTAAAAAAGACATTGTGTTTGCTCTGTCATACCATATTTCCTACCACATAGAGGATTCTGTCCTGGCACCACGCAGCACCCATGCAGGAGGTGGCTTCCGGGCCAATGTACGGCCCTTCAAATCTAATGGGATGCTCCTGAAATGGCTCAGAACCTTTCAGAGGAAAAAAGAGAATGTGTTCCATCCACCTTACCTCATCTCCTGCCATGGGGGAATATTTTAGGATGGCACAATGCCACTTCTGTGGGAGTGGTGGCTTCCTGGCCACCTTTGCACTGCTTCCAGATAATTGTTTCCAAAATGACTCAGAACCACTCACAGGACAAAAGAGAATGGGTTCGATGTACCTTACCACATTTCCTGCCATAGGGGAGGATCGTGCCCTGGCTCAACCCTACTCCCAAGCTGGAGGTGGCTTTTGGGACAACAGGTGGCCGCTCCCAGCTAATGGGATGCTTCCAAAATGGCTCACAACAAATCACAGGAAAAAAGAGATTGCATTCCATCCACCTTACCACATCTCCTGCCATGGAGGAATATTTTGGGATGGCACTACCCCACTCCAGAATTGGAGGCAGCTTCCAAGCCATTGTACGGCCACTCTCAGCTAATGGGATACTTCTGAAATGGCTCAGAACAGCTCACAGGAAAAAAGAGATTGCATTCCATCCACCTTACCACATCTCCTGCCATGGAGGAATATTTTGGGATGGCACTACCCCACTCCAGAATTGGAGGCAGCTTCCAAGCCATTGTACGGCCACTCTCAGCTAATGGGATACTTCTGAAATGGCTCAGAACAGCTCACAGGAAAAAAGAGATTGTGTTTGATCTGCCATACCACATATCCTGCCTCTGGGAAGGATTCTGGCCAGGCACTACCCTGCTCCAGTACTGGAGTACAGTTCTGGTCCACCATTTGGCCACTCTGAGCTAATGGAATGCTTTCAAAATGGCTCAGAGCTGCTCAAAGGAAAAATGAGAATGCGTTCCATCCACCTAACCACATCTGCTGCCATGGGGGAATATTTTGGAATGGCACATGCCGCTCCCATAGAGGAGGCGGCATCCTGGCCACTGTATGGCTGCTCCCAGCACATGGGATGCTTCCAAAATGGCTCAGAAAATATCACACAAAAAAAGACATAGTGTTCGATCTGCCAGACCACATCTCTTGCCACGTTGAGGATTCTGCCCTGCCACCATGGAATTCCCATATTGGAGGTGGCTTCTGGGCCACCCTATGGCCCTTCAAATCTAATGTGATGCTCCTGAAATGGCTCAGAACCATTCACAGGAAAGAGGAGAATCTGTTCCATCCATCTCACCTCATCTCCTGCAATGGGGGAATATTTTAGGATGGGACATTTCTGCTCCCATAGGGGTTGCGTCTTTCTGGCCACAGTATCACTGCTGCAAGCGAATTATTTGCTTCCAAAATGACTCTCATTTTTCACTCACAGGAAAAAAGAGAATGCCTTCAATGTACCTTAAAACATTTCCTGCCACAGGGGAGGATCCTGGCCTGGAATAACCCTGCTCCCATAGTGGAGGTGTCATTTGGGCAACCAAACAGATGCTCCCAGATAATGGGATGCTTCCAAAATGGATCAGAACCAATCACAGGAAAAAAGAGATTGTGTTCCATCCGCCCTACCACATCTCCTGCCCACAGGATTATATTTTGGGATAGCACTACCCCACTCCAGAAGTGGAGGTGGCTTCCAGGCCACTATATGGCCACTCTCAGCTAATGGGATGCTTTGGCAATGGCTCAGAAGCAATCACACAAAAAAAGTGATTATGTACATTCTGCCATAACACATCTCCAGCCACAGGGATGGATTCTGGCCTGGCACAACCACACTCCAGTAGTAGAGGCAAGTTCTGGGCCATTTTATGCCCCGTCCAAGCAAATTGGATGCCTCTCAAATGGCTCAGAACCACTCACAAGAAAGAAGAGAATGGATTCCATCCACCTTTCCACATCTCCTGCCATGTTGGTATATTTTGGGATGGCACAATGCCGCTCCCATAGTGGAGGCGGCATCATGTCCACTGTATGGCCGCTCCCAGCTAATGGGATGCTACCGAAATGTCTCAGAACCAATCACAGGAAAAGAGATATTACGTGTGATCTGCCATAACACATTTCCTGTCATGGGCGAGGATTCTGGCCTAGCACAACCCCTCTCTATTTAGGGGAGGCAGTTTCTGGGAAACTGTGTGGCCACTCCAAGCAATTTGGATGCCTCTGAAATGGCTCAGTATCACTCACAAGACAGAAGAGACTGCATGCCATCCACCTTTCCACATCTCTTGCCCCTGTGGAATATTTTGAGATGGCACAATGCCGCTCTCCTTATGGCCTCAGCTTCCTGGCCACCTTACCATCATTCCCAGCAAATGGGTTGTTCCCAAAACAGCTCCAAACCACTCACAGGGAAAAAGAGATTGCATTTGATATACCTTATCACATCTCCTGAAACGGGGTAGGATTCTGGCTGGGCACCAAGCCGTTTACATAGTGGAGGCAGTTTCTGGGTCACTCTATGGCTATTCCCAGCTAATGGGATGCTTCTGAAATGGCTCAGAAGCTCTCATACGAAATAGTAGAATGTGTTCCATCCACCTTACCACATCTCCTGCCATGGGGGCATATTTTGGGAAGGCACAATGCTGCTCCCAATGTGGAGGCATCATCCAAACCACCATACCGCCTCTCCCAGTTAATGGGTTGCTTACAAAATGGCTCAGAACTGGTCACAGGCACAAAGAGAATGCGATTGATCTATCTTACAAAACTTCTTGCAATTGAGGAGGATCCTGGCATGGCATCAAGGTGCTCCCTTAGTTCAGGCAGAGTCCGGGCCAATGTACCGATGATCACAGTTAATGAGATGCTTCTGAAATGGCTCAGAACTGATAAAAGGAAAAAAGAGAAAGTGTTTGATCTGCCATACCTCATCTACTGCCATGGTGGAGGATTCTGGCTTGGCACTACCCCCCTCCAGTAGTGGTGTATTCCAGCCTACCATACTTCCCATCCCAGCTAATAGGATGCTTCTGAAATGGCTCAGAACAGCTCACAGGAAAAAAGAGATTGTGTTTGATATGCCATACCACATCTCCTGCCACTGAGAAGGATTCTCGCCTGGGACAATTTCGCTCCATTAGAGGAGGTGGCATCTGGTCCACAATTTGGCTGCTCCCATCTAATGGAATGCTTCCAAAATGGCTCAGAACCAATCACAGTAAAAAAGAGATTGCATTCCATACACTTTACCAAATTTTCTGGAATTGGCAAGGATCCTGGCATGGCACCAAACTGCTCCCATCTTGGAGGCAGACTCCAGGACAACTTACCAATGATCACAGTTAATGGGATGCTTCTGAAATGGCTCAGAATTGCTAAAAGGAAAAAAGAGAAAGTGTTTGATCTGCCATACCTCATCTCCTGCCATGACGGAGGATTCTAACCTGGCACTACCCCCCTCCAGTAGTGAAGGCTGTGTCCTGCCTACCGTTCTTCCTATCACAGCTAATGGAATGCTTCCAAAGTGGCTCAGAACAGCTCACAGGAAAAAAGAGATTGTGTTTGATCTGCCATACCACATCTCCTGCCACTGAGAAGGATTCTGGCCTGGGACAATCTCGTTCCAGTAGAGGAGGCAGCATCTCGTCCAATATTTGGCTGGTCCCATCTAATGGGTGGCTTCCAAAATGGCTCAGAACCATTCACAGGAAAAAGAGATTGTGTTCCATCCACCTTACCACATCTCCTGCAACAGCATAATATTTTGGGATGGGAATACCCCACTCCAGAAGGGTAGGCAGCTTCCCTGCCACTATATGGCCACTCCTAGCTGATGGAATGCTTCTGAAATGGCTCTGAATGAGTCACAGGAAAAAAAGAGATTACATATCATCTGCCATAACACATCTCCAGGCACAGGGGAGGATTCTGACCTATCAAAACCCCACTCAAGTAGTGGAGGCGGATTCTGGGCCACTGTTTGGCCACTTGCAGCAAATTGGATGCCTCTGAAATGGCTTAGAAGTGCTCATGAGAAAGAAAAGAATGCCTTCCATGCACCTTTCCATGTCCACTCCCACAGTGGAATATTTTGAGATGGCACAATGCCACTCTCCTTGTGGAGGCGGCTTCTTGGTCACCTTACTTTTGCTTCCAGCTAAGGGATTGGTCCCAAAATGGCTCAGAACCTCTCTCAGGAAAAAAGAGATTGCATTCGATATACCTTACCACATCTCCTGAAATGGGATAGGATTCTGGCCTGGCACCGTGCTACTTCCATAGTGGAGGAAGTTTCTGGGTCACTCTATGGCCACTCCCAGCTAATGGGATGTTTCTGAAATGGCTCAGAACCACTGACAGCAAAAATGAAAAGGCGTTCAATCCATCTGATTACATCTCTTGCCACCGGGAAATACTTTGGGATGGAATAATGCTGCTGCCATAGAGGAGGTGGCATACTGGCCAATTTATGGACGGTCCCAGCTAATGGGATGCTTCCAAAATGGATCAGAAAAAAATCACAAGAAGACATTCCTTTTGATCTACCATACCACATCTCCTGCCACATTGAGGATTCTGGCCTGGCACCATGCAGCTCTCATAGTGGAGGTGGTTTCCGGGGAACTGTATGACCCTTCAAATCTAATGGGATGCTTCTGAAGTGGCTCAGAACCATTCACAGGAAAAATGAGAATGAGTCCCATCCAATTTACCTCATCTCCTGCAATGGGGGAATACTACAGCAAGGCACTATGCTGGTCCCGATGTGGAGGCATCTTCCTAACCAACATACCAGCTTTCCCAGTTAATGAGTTGCTTCTGAAATGGCTCACAACTACTCACACAAAATAGGAGAATGCATTCCATCCACCTTACCACATCTCTTGCCATGGGGGCATACTTTGGGATGGCACAATGCCACTCCTAATGTGGAGGCATCTTCCTAGCCATGATACCACCTCTCCCAGTTAATGGATTGCTTCTGAAATGGCTCAGAACCGCTCACAGGAAAAAAGAGAATGTGTTCAATCTAACTTAC
Organism: Heterocephalus glaber; assembly: GCF_000247695.1. The sequence goes on from NW_004625052.1 coordinate 45,783, forward strand.
CAAATTTTCTGCAATTTGGGTGGATTCTGGCATGGCACCAAGCCGCTCCCATAGTGGAGGCAGACTCTGGGCCAACTTACTGATGATCACAGATAATGGGATGCTTCTGAAATGGCTCAGAACCACTAACAGGAAAAAATAGAAAGCTTTCAATCTGCCATATCTCATCTCCTGCCGTGGGGGAGGATTCTGAGCTGGCACTACCCTGCTCCAGTAGTGGAGGTTGCATCATGCTTACCATACTTCTGATTACAGCTAATGGGATGCTTCCAAAATAGCTCAGAACAGCTCACAGGAAAAAACAGATTGTATTTGATCTGCCATACTGCATCTTCTGCCACTGGGAAGGATTCTGGCCTGGCACTACCCTGCTCTAGTAGTGCAGGTGGCTTCCAGTCCACCGTTCGGCTGCTCCCAGCTAATGGGATGCTTCCATAAAGGCTCAGAACCGCTCACAGGAAATATGAGAATGAGTTCAATGAATCTTACCCCAACTCTTGCCACAAGAAAATATTTTGGGATAGCTCAATGCTGCTTCCATAGAGGAGGAGGCATCCTGGCCACTCTATGTCTTCTCCCAGCTAATGGGATGCTTCCAAAATGGATCAGAAAAAAATCACACACAAAAAGACATTGCATTCAATCTGCCATACCACATCTCATGCCACATTGAGGATTCTGGTCTGGAACCATGCAACTTCCATAGTGGAAGTGCCATGCATGCCACCGTATGGCCATTCAAATCTAATGGGATGCTTCTGAAATGGTTCAGAACCATTCAAAGGAAAACAGAATGTGTTCCATCCACCGTACCTCATCTTCTGCAATGGGGGAATATTTTAGGATGGCACAATGCCACTCCCACAGAGGTGGTGGCTTCATGGCCACAATAACACTGCTCCCAGCTAGTTGGTTGCTTTCAAAGTGGCTCAGAACCACTCACAAGAAAAAAGAGAATGTGTTTGATATATCTTACATTTCCTGCCATGGGGGAGGATCCTGGTCTGGCACACCCCCACTCCATTAGTGGAGCTGGCTTCCGGGACACCATACGGCCACTCCCAGCAAACTGGATGCCTCTGAAATGGCTCACAGCCACTCACAAGACAGAAGAGAATGTATTCCATTCCCTTTCCACATCTTCGACCATGGTGGAATATATTGGGATGGCACAGTGGGGTTCTCCTTGTGGAGGCAGCATCCTGGCCACCTTAACACCGCTCCCAGGTTATGGGTTGCTTCCAAAATGGCTCAGAACTGCTCACAGGACAAAAATAATTGTGTTTGATATACCTTACCACATCTACCTGAAATGGGATAGGATTCTGGTCTAGTGCCATGCCGCTTCCATAGTGGAGGTGGATTCTGGGTCACTCTATGGATACTCTCAGCTAATGGGATGCTTCTGAAATGGCTCAGAACCACTCAAAGGAAATATGAGAATGCATTTGATGCACCTTACCATATCTCCTGCCATGGGAGAATATTTTGGGATGGAACAATTCCACTCCCATAGAGGAGGTGGCATCCTGGCCAATGTATGGCCACTCCCAGCTACTGGGATGCTTCCAAAATAGCTAAGAAAAAATCACACGAAAAAAGACATTGTGTTCAATCTGCCATACCACATCTCCTGCCATGTGGGAGGATTCTGGCCTGGCACCACGCAGCTCTCATAGTGGAGGCAGCTTCCAGGTCACCGTACAGCCCTTCACATCAAATGGGATGCTTTGCAAAATGGCTCAGATCCGTTCACAGGAAAAAAGCGAATGCATTTCACCCACCTTAACTCATCTCCTCCAATGAGGGAATATTTTGGGAAGGCCCTATCCCACTCCAGAAGTGGAGGCTTCTTCCAGGCCACTGTACGACCGCTCCCAGCCAATGGGATGCTTCCGAAATGGCTCAGAACCAATCACAGGAAAAAAGTGATTACATATGTTCTGCTATAACACAGCTGCAGCCACAGGGGTGGATTCTGGCCTGGCACAACCCCACCCCAGTAATGGAGGTGGCTTCTGGGCCACTCTGTGGCCACTGACAGCAAAACTGATGCCTCTGAAATGGCTCAGAACTGCTCACAAGAAAGAAGAGAATGCCTTCCATCCACATTTCCACATCTCTTGCCATGGTGGAATATTTTATGATGGCACAATCCCACTCTCCTTGTGGAGTCATCTTCCTGCCTGCCTTACCACTGCCCCCAGCTAATGGATTGCTCCTAAAATGGCTCAGAACCACTCACAGGAATAAAGAGAATGTGTTCAATATACCTTACCACATCTCCTGAAATGGGGTAGGATTCTGGCCTGGCATCATGCCACTTCCATAGTAGAGGCAGTTTCCAGGTCACTCTGTGGTCACTCCCAGCTAATGGGATGCTTCTGAAATGGCTCAGAACCACTCACAGGCATAATGAGAATGTGTTCCTTCCACTTTACCACATCCCCTGCCATGGGGGCATATTTTGGGATGGCACAATGCTGCTCCCCATGTGGAGGCATCTTCCTGGCCACAATACCACCACACCCACTTAATGAGTTGCTTCCAAAATGGCTCAGAACCGCTCACAGGAAAAATGAGAATGAGTTCGATCTACCTTACCAAATTTCCTGCAATTGGTGAGGATTCTGGCATGGCACCAAGCTGCTCCCATAGTGCAGGCAGACTCCAGGCCAACTTTCTGATGATCACAGAGAGTGGGATGCTTCTGAAGTGGCTCAGAACCTCTAAGAGGAAAAAAGAGGAAGCTTTTGATCTGCCATACATCATCTCCTGCCATGGGAGAGGACTCTGGCCTGGCACTACCCTGCTCCAGTAGTAGTGTCTTCCTGTCTACCGTACTTCCGCTTCCAGCTAATGGGATGCTTTTGAAATGGCTCAGAACAGATAACAGGTAAAAAGAGATTGTGTTTGATCTGCCATACCACATCTCCTGCCACTGGGAAGGATTCTGGCCTGGCACTACCCCGCCCCAGTAGCGGAGTCAGGTTCCAGTCCACCATTCGGCCGCTCCAAGCAAATGAGATGCTTTTGAAATGGCTCAGAACCACTCACAGGAAAATGAGAATGCGTTTGTTCCACCTAACTACATCTCCTACCCCAGGGGAATATTTTGGGATGGCACAATGCCAGTCCCATAGAGGAGAGGGTACCCTGGCCACTCTATGTCCTCTCCCAGCTAATGGGATGCTTCCAAAATGGATCACAAAAAATCACACGAAAAAAGACATTGCGTTTGATCTGCCATACCACATCTCCTGCCATGTTGAGGATTCTGGCCTTTCACCATGCAGCTCCCATAATGAGGCATATTCAGGGCCACCGTATGGCCCTTCAAATCTAATGGGATGCCCCAGAAATGGCTCAGCACCATTCATAGGAGAAAAGAGAATGTGTTCCATCCATTGTACCTCTTCTCCTGCAATGGGGGAATATTTTAGGATGGCACAATCCCGCTCCCATTGGGGTGGTGGCTTTCTGGCCACCGTACCACCATGTCCAGCTAATAGGTTGCTTCCAAAATGGCTCAGAAAGAGTCACAGGAAAAAAGAGAATGGGTTTGATGTACCTTACCACATTTCCTACTAGGGTGAAGGATCCTGGCCTGGCACAACCCTGCTCCCATAGTGGAGGTGGCTTTTGGTCCACCGGATGGCTGCTCCCCACTAATGGGATGCTTCTGAAATAGCTGAGAACTGCTCACAGGAAAAAAGAGAATGTGGCAGATCCACCTTACCACAACTCCTGCCACAGGGGAGGATTCTGGGTTGATGCCTCTCCACTCCCTTAATTCAATTGGATTCTGGGTTGCCTTACTGATGCTCACAGCTAATAGGTTGCCTCAGAAATGGCGCAGAACCCTCACATGAAAAAAGAGAATGCTTTTGGTCCACTCTACTACATCTCTTGCCAGTGAGGAGAATTCCTCATTGGCACCACTATCCTCCCATAGTGGAGTCAGATTTTGGGCCATCTTATGATCACTCTCGGCTAATTGGATGCTCCCAGAATGCCTCACAACCATACACAGGAAAAAAGAGAATGCTTTCGTACACCGTACAATATCACCTGCTATGGAGGTTCATTCTGGACTGGCTCCACTCTGCTTCTGTAGTGGAGGCATTTTCCAGGCCACTGTACCGATGCTCACAGCTAATGGGATGCTTCCGAGATGGCTCAGAACTGCTCAGAGTAAAAAGAAAAGAATGCGTTTGATGTATCTTACCATATCTCCTGCCACAGGGGAGGATAAAGCCTGGCACCACGCCATTCCCATAATGGAGGCAGCTACCCCACCAATTTATGGCCTCTCCTAGCTAGTGAGATGCTTCCAAAATGGCTCAGAACTACACACAGGAAAAAAGAGAATACATTTGATCTACCTTACCACATCTCCTGCCATGGGGGTGGATTCTGGCCTGGCACCTCTATGCTCCCATAATGAAGGCAGCTTCTGGGCCAACATACAGTGGCTCCTAGCTAATGAGATGCTTCAGAAATGGCTCAGAACCTCTCACCAGAAAAAAGAAAATGTGTTTGATCCACAATACCACATCTCCTGCCATTTGGGAGGATTCAGGGCTGGCACCATGCTGCTCCCATAATGTATTTGGCTTCCCGGCCAACATACTGATGCTCACAGCTAATGGAATGCTTCTGCAATGGCTCATAACTGCTCAGAGAATAAAAGAGAATGCGTTCAATCCTCCTTACCACATCTCTTGCCACAGGGAAGGATTCTGGGTTGGCACCACACCACTTCCATTGTCAAGGTGGAGTCCAGGCTGCCATATGGTCACTCCTAGCTAATGTGATGCTTCAGAAATAGCCCAGAAACCTCATAGGAGAAAAGAGAATGCTTTTGGCCCACTGTACTACATCTCCTGCCACAGAGGAGGATTCTGGGCTGGCACCCTGCTGCTCCCATTGTGGAGGCAGCTTCCATGCCATTGTACTGATGCTCACAGCTAATTAGATGCTTCCAAACTGGCACAAAACAGCTCACAGGAAGAAAGATAATGCATTCGATCCACCTTACCACATCTCATGCCACCAGGGAGTATTCTGTGCTGGCACCCTGACACTCCCTTAATGGAGGCAGTATCTGGACCACTGTACCAATGCTCACAGTTAATAGGATGCTGCTGAAATGGCCCAGAACCCACAAAGGACAAAAGACAATGCTTTTGGTCCACTGCACTACATATCCTGCCATCAAGGAAGATTCCGTGTTTGCACCACACACATCCTTTAGTGGAGTTGGCTTTTGGTCTGCCTTATGGCCGCTCTCAACTAATTGGATGCTTCTGAAATGCCCCACAACCACACACAGGAAAAAAGAGAATACTTTTGGTACACGGTAGTACATCTCTTGACATGGAGGTTGATTCTGGGCTAGTGCCACTCTGCTTGCGTAGTGGAGGTGGCTTCAAGCCCACTGGATTGATGCTCAAAGCTAATAGCATAACTCCATAATGGCCCAGAAACCTCACAGAAAAAAGAGAATGCTTTCAGTCCACTCTTCTACATCTCCTGCCACAGAGGACGATTCCAGGCTTGGGCTGCACTGCTCCTGTTGTGGAGGCTACTTCCAGGCCACTGTCTCAATGCTCCCAGCTAAGAGGATTCCTGCTAAATGGCCCAGAGTCCTCACAAGAAAAAAGAGAATGATTTTGATCCACCATACCACATCTCCCTGTCTGGAGGTACCATCCCAACTGATGCCCTGCTGCTCTCAAACTGTAGGAGCCATCCCGGATGCCATACTGTTGAACCCAGCTCCTATGAGTCTTCCAAACATCCTCAGACCCACTCATAGAGGAAAAGATGTCACTTTTCATCCACCCTAACACTAACCCTAAGCCCTAACCCTAACCCTAACCCAAGACTAAATCTGAATTCAAATCCCTCCTGAACATGAGCCCCCACCCTAACCCTCTAATCTTAAACATACCACTTACCCTAACTCTCAAGTGCTAACCCTATCCATAACCCCTAAGCCCTAACCACAAACATTAAAACTAACCATAAAAGCTCACGCTAACCCCTAACCCTAACCCTATCACCAAACAGTAACCAATAACACTAACCCTAACGGTAAACCCATAACCCTAACCCTACCACTTGACCCACAACCCTGAACCCTATCCCAAAACCCCTTACCCTAATTCTTACCCTAACCCCTAACCCCCAACCATTAGCACTGATGCTCTAACCAAAATCCTAAACCTAACCCCTAACCCTAACCTCTAACCCCTAAACCTAACCCTAACCCAAACTCTAACTTGATCCCCTAACCCTAACCCCTAACCTAACCCTAACCCAACCCTAACCCTAACCCCTAACCCTAACCCTAAACTCTACCCTAACCACAACCTCAACCCTATCCCCTAACCCTAACCTTAAACCCTAAATCTATCCCCTAACCCTAACCCCTAACCTAACCCTACCCTAACCCCTAAACCTAACCCTAAACCCTGATGCTAACCACAACCACGACCCTATCCTCTAACCCTAACCCTAACCCTAACTCTATCCCCTAACCCTAAATCCTAACCTCTAACCCTAACCCTAACCCCAACTTTAACCCTCCAGGAATCCACCCCCAACCCCTACAGCTAATGCAAACCCTCACTAAAGTACTGAGCTAAACACTAACCCACACAAATGTTAAAGATCAACTGATACACAAAACACAACTTCAAGATAGAACCCTAAACTCAATCAGAATCTTAACACTAAACTGCAAATTCCAACCTTAATGCCAAACACAGACCCAAATATTAATCATAATCCTAAACAAAACATATATCTGAACATATCCCTGGATATTAACCCTGTATCTGAACCAAATTAAACCCAATTCCTAACACAAACCTGAGCACAAACCCAGAATCAAACGAGAATGCAAGCCTGAACACAAATCTGCACACATACTCCAACATAAGCCCTTTACCTCAAACAACCAAAACACAAACACAAACCCATTCACAAATCTGAATACAAACCCAGAATGGAACTCAAACACAAAACTGAACATAATAATGGACCTGAACTTTAACATGACTGCAAACATGAATCTGAGCTCTAACCCAAACACAAATGGAAAACCCAGTATGATGCAATTCACAAAAGTAAATATTAATTATCTTAATATATCAA
>NW_004625052.1:53848-69134 GCF_000247695.1 Heterocephalus glaber
ACACTGGATTATTCTTCTAAAAACAAATATTGCAAAATAAATTTGCATTCAAAATACAGAAATAATTCTCAATGTCAACAACAAATAATTCAACAAAAAATGGAAAATTTCTGAACCAGACAATACCACATCATAAAAAATAAAATCATGACAAATAATTCAAGGTATAAAATCAACGTTGTTCCTGTGGACAAATTATGATGCCACTGAAAATAATAAATCAGTAAACAATCCCTTTAATGACAGCTTCAAAAAAATCAAATACCTGAGAGTAAACATAACAAAGAAAGTAAACATCCCCTATAACAAAAACTGCAGTACTCAAATAACAGAGAGCGATTGACAACACTAGAAAATAGAGACTCCTTGCTTCTGGATAGGCACAGCCAAACAATATTGTCCAAATATCCATATTCCCACAAACGATAGATGTTTTTAATGCAATTCTCATCAAACTACTTTCAGGGTTCTTTACAAAACTATAAAGGACATTGCTACAATTCATAAAAACAAAATCAGAAAACACCAAGTGTACCCAAAGAATCCCTGGGCATAAGAGCAAAGCAGGATGAATCACTATTCAAGATTAAAATTATGTTGCAAACTTAACAGTGATAAATATATCATGGTATTTGCACAAAACCATACATTTTATTCACAATACAATTCAGAATGAAGAAACAAATCCAGATGCCTTTAACCACTTGATTTTGGGCAAAAGGTCAAACAACATACAATGGAGAAAGACAGGCTCTTCAAAAACTGTGCTGAAAAAGCTCATGATCCTAGTACAGAAAATAAAATCCAGACCTATTTCTCACATATTCTCTACAAAAAGCAAGTCAAAATGGATAAGAGAACTAGATATTAAACCACAAAAACTGAATCTGATGGAAAAAGAAACAGATAAAGCTCTTGAAGACTGGCAAGGAGCAAGGAATTTCTGAATAACTCAATTGCTCAAGAAATAATATCAATAATCAACAAATGAGTTTATTTCAAAATAAGAATTTTTACAGCAAAGGAACAACAGACTGAAGAGCAAACCTCTGGGGTGGGAAAATCTTTGTCAGCTATTCCTTGGACAGAGGACTAACATTTAAAATATATTTTAAAAACTTGAAAACTTTAGACACTCTGAAATAAAAGACCAAATTTTAAAAATGAGAACTCATTTATGGCCACAAAATCCAGAAAAATGTATGGTCAATATCTTTGTCCATTAGAGAAATTCAAATCAAAACCCACTTAAGATTAGGCGTGTGCCAGTAAGCATGCTTCAGGAACTCAAAAAATAATGCAGGTGGGATTGAGGGGAAAAGAGATCCGTTCTGCAAAGTTAATTTCAATAAGATATCCTCCCTCCCCACCTGTAGGTACACAGGGGTGAAATAAAGAAGCCCCTGCCCAGAAGAGCTCACTTCCCAGTAGGGTGACAGGAAAAAGCATACTAGAAAACAAAGCCAGTGGGATGGGACTTGGAAGTCATAGGCACAAGGTCTCAAGTCACTTCCCCGGGGCAGAGGAGTCCTTTAAAATGGGGACAGGAAGGAACATGCAGGTGGAGAGGGCTCAGGAAGAGCCTGTGATCTGCAGAACCTGGGGCTGCCCTGAGCTGTGAAAGGGCAAGAAGGGAAGGCTGGGAATCCACACAATGAAAACTGAGGGCTACCCTGACAACTCCCAGAGCAAAAAGGTCCAAGATGGGAGGCCCAGGATGATTTTAACAAGAATCACAAATCCAGCAAGAAAATAGAAGCTCTGAAAGGCTCATGTACCCCACAGGTATAAGAGTTCAAGCAGAGGTGACTCTGGGCCATGGAGAACAGTGTGCACTCACCTAGTGGACCTTGGGCCAGAAAATATGTGTCCAGGTCAGGGGGAGATGTGGTGGAGAGACAAGGTCAAAGTGGCATCAGTGGGCATTTTTCTCCCTATGCTGATGACATCCTTCCAGCTAAATAAAAATGTGAAGTGTTTACATACAGCAGCTGGTCAACCAAGAGTCTTGTTATGGCTTCTATCTAGATGTCCCCCTAAAGCTGCATGTGGTCACAGGTGGGGCTTTTGGGAGGTGGCTGGAGCTAGAGTGTGTGATGCTGGGGTCAAAGTTGTGCTTCTAGGATTAAGGGTATGTGATTACTAAGCTAGTCCACTTTGGTTTAGCCTAGTTCTGGGTGTGGATAATGGGAAGGTCCACCATGCATCACCCAAAAGGCAGGTAGCCTAGAAGTGATAAAAGGAAGAAGCTGCTGCCACCACTGCTGCTGCTTGCTGCCTTCTGCCTGAGCTGTAGCTCATCAATGATGCCCTTCTGCTCTGCCTCCCTTCCTTCAAGCCAGCTGAACACACTGAAACCTCTCCAAGCTATGAGCTGAAATAGACCCTCCCTCCTATAACTTCAGGCATTGGGTATTCTGGCTCAGCAAAGCAAAAAGTAATTTACAGGGCTGTTGATGATTTGTACCATGAGGAATGGCAAGGAGTGCTGTGAGCAGGTCTAGCTGTTACAAACTTAGGAATGAGAGAACCTAATAGCTGAATGCAACATTACATCTCTTAACTGCATGACCGTGGACCTGTGGGCCATCATCTCAATGAATGTTGACACTGAGAAGTGATGACTCAGACAAATACCAGAGTCAGAATGTGAAACAAATACCCCACCGCTTCCACATGAAAACACAAACATGCTTAGCATCTCAGCCATTAATCAAATGCAAACTACAATGACAGTGAGGTTCTCCTTCATTCCTACTACAGTGCCTAGCATCAATACAATTTAAGGTTGTGAGTGTTGGTAAGGAAGCAGAGAAAATAGAAACTTCACACATGGTGCAGCCTCTGGGTGAAATACTTTGGCATTTCCTCCAAATGTAGAATATAGACAGTATACTACTCAACCTTTCCATTCCTAAGTAGATACAGAAAAGAACAGAAAATATGTATTCAATCAAAAGTGCTTACAGCACTCCTCATCATTACCCACACCATGCAAACATTTTGTTAGGGTTAGATGCCACTCTCTTGGGTACTTTTCTCATTACTGAGACAAAATACTCAACACCCAAAGTTAAAAGAGAAAAGGTTTATTTCAGCTCCTGGTTTGTAGAGGTTTCAGTCAAAAGTCAGTTGGTTATGAGGCAGGGTAGCATGGCAAAGAGGCAATGCAGAGGAGAAGCAGTTCAAAGCATAGCAATAATAAGGCAGCAAGAAGCAAGCCTGCCTTTCCTTTTTATCCCTTCCACACTACCAACCTTGTGGGTGGTGCCACCCACACCCAGGGTGGGGCTTCTGTCTTCAGTAAATCCATCATGTCACACCCAGCACCATGCTAATTCCAATCAGTGGACCAATTTAGTACCACATACTCTTTTTTTTTTTGGTACCAGGGATGGAACTCTGGAACTTGTGCTTGCAAGGCAGGTGGCAGCACCACTGAGATAAATCCCCAGCCCAGTACCACATACTCGTAACCCCAGTATCACACACCCTAGATCTGGCCAGCTCTGAAAAGCCCAACCTATTAGTGCATGAGGCTTTGGAGAGACATTGAGGTACAAACTGTAACAGTTACTCTCTGGAAATTATAATATTCAGAGTCCATTGTGTGGACATTACATTAGAAATGTCCCTCTCTGAATATTATCATAACATTATGAAGTGGTCACACTATGGATATTATAATTAGAGACCACTGTATGGATAGTATATCAGTAGCTGAAGGCAATGTCTGAGTATTATTGTACATGAGTACTGGAGGGCATTGCATGGATATTGTTAGTATCAGAATTCATAGGAGATATATTAGTACTACCAGTGGTGCGTGGATATAAAATTAGTATTACAGGTGACACTGTGGACATTAAATGCCCACTAAAGTCCACAGTGTTAATATTATATTAAGATGCTACTGGGAGCCAACATGGTGGAATATATCTTCAATCCAAACACTTGAGAGCCTAAGGGAAGAGGACTTGAGTTCTAGGGCACCTAGGCTATGTAGTAAGATGCTGTCTCAAAAAAATGCTGCTATAGGGCCAGAGATTTAGCTCAGTGGTTCTAGCACCTGCCTCACAAGTGCAAGGTCCTGAGTTCAATCCCCGGTACCAAAAAAAAAGCTGCTATGTAGATTTTATATTAGTCTGAAAAGTCCCCAGTGAGGATATTATGGGCCACAGAATAAATAGTATATAATTAATAAAGGGCATGAGTGAGGATATTATCATAATATTATGGCCAGTATGTGAATAATTTATTCATATGAAGATGCCACTGTATGAAGGTCTTTGTATTAGAACTCCACGGTGTGATATTATGTTGCTAATACACAGCTATAATGTAGATATTAAATAAGTATTAAGAGCCACAGAGAAAAAAAGAGAGCCACAGAGTAAATGTATTAGTTTTGATGCCATTCTGTGTATATTAGTTTTAGATGCTGAAGTGTGGACAGCAATAATAGGCTGATCTGTGGATATTAAATTAGTAGTTGAGAAAGCAGTGTGGATATTAAATTACTATTAGAGGCCACTGTGTGGATATTAACACATGGACAGTGGGGCTGTGTGTGCATGACTGTGCCATGCTACCCAATGGGGCAGCCATGCATGTACCACTGGTGGTTCAAGCCACTTGATGGGACAGTCATGCATAGACCACCAGTAGTTAAAGCCAGAAAAAAGGGTTAAATTAGTATTAAAAGTAGTTGTGTAGATACTAAGTATCACATTCTGCTTTGCAGATATTCAGAGTATTAGAGAACATTGTGGAAATAAAGTTAGTATTAGAGTCTGCCTCTGGATATTAAATAAGTATTATAGAATGGCCTGAGGACATTACATTCATATTGCAGGCACTTTTGGATATAAATTTGTAGTAGAGGCTGTTCTGTGGATATTGAGTATTAGACACCATCTTGTGGGTACTAAATTAGTGTCACACATCACTGTGTGGATGTTAAAGTACTATTACACACCACTATATGGATATCAGTATTAGAAGCTCTTCTGGATATTAAATTATTACAGGCTTCTCCAAGGATATTAAATTAGTAGTAGACACCACTCTATTATATTTATATAATAGTGTTATATTCTACTCCATGGATATTAAATAATTATTAGAGGCTGCTGTGCACATATTAAGTATTTGAAGCCACTCTGTGGATATTGGTTCTAGAGGCTGCTCTGTGGGTATAAAATTAGTATTAGATGTCATAGTTTGGATATTAAATAAGTATTAGAGGCCATTCTGTGTATACCAAATTAGTACTAAAGTCCAAACTGTGGATACTGCATTATTATTAGAGGCCTTTCTGTGGCTATTAAAATAGTATTAGAGGTTGCTCTGAGGACACAGATTTAATATTAGAGGCTACTATGTGGATATTAACGGTATTAGATTCTGCTCTGTGGATATTTAATTATATTACAGGCTGTCCTGTGGATATAAAATTAGTATTAGGCACCACTGTGTACATATTACTATTAGGGGTCCACTTTTAGTAACATAGGCCCCTCTGTTGCTTTGATACTAGTACCAGAGACAACTCTGTGGATAGTACTTTAGCACTGCAGGCCACAGTGGACAAAACTCATCACTTAATTCAGGCCACAGTGTGGACATTATCTTAGGGGTGTCCAGTGGAAACAGTCATCACTGTGAATGACAACTTCTGCATGAAGCCCTTCCTCTGCTGAGTTCTCTGGAGGCCCACCCCTCCACCCTGCACTCAGGCCACAGACAAGAATCTTTGCACTCATGGTTGCACAAGAGCCACAGGCACTACTGTTCCCATGCTTAAACCCTGCCTCTTTAGTCCCACCCCAGTGTGAAAATGAGTCAGCCTCAAGCCCATATGAGCCCAACAGGGTGAAGACCATCAAAGCAGGCACAGTGCAGAAGCTGGTGAATCACCTTGTGCCTGCCCATGGAAGTGTCAACCCTCTTCTTCATGCCCGCATTCCTATACACCTACCCCTGCAAGCTCACTACTACCCAATAGGTGCAAAAACTGCAGTTCCTAAGGTGTGCTCCACATCCAAGCCCAGGGGGACTTGCCACCTCATGGCAGACCCTTGGAATGCTCTGCACCTTTCTGTGTCCCAATTTGCTCTGTGAAAGCTGGGGTGATCTGAGGATCACCATCCGAGCATGTATTTGGGACCAAGAGGGCTGAGAGTTAGAAGCACCTGCTCCAGGCCAGGGTCTATCAGGGTCAGTGACCCAGGGCTATGGAACCTCCCCTCCACCATGAAGAAGCTCTGTGCCTCACTTAACTGAGTCCTCAGGTTATGCAATTTCCCCATTTTTGAATGAATCCCAACTCTGGAGTTCCCTACCTATAGTTAGAGTGGGGACTCCCCATCAGAGTGAGAGGCCCAGGGCCCACTGAGATATCTAGGTAGGAGATGGCAGGATTAATTTATGAACACATGTATATGAAGCACCTATTGTGTGCAGGCATGTTTCCAGTCACTTAGCACCTAATTTAGGGAGAAACAGGCAAAACTCTCAGCCTTTTCCTGCTTCCATTCTCATCAGAGAAGGAGACAGTCCCCCTAGACTTCCTGGCAGGTGGGGGCTACAAGAGGATGTTGAGGCTACCCTCTCCTGACCTCTATGTCTGAATTCCTTAACCCCAACTGTAAGGAGGATGAGTAAATCAAGAAGTGAGTGGGCTTAGAGCCAAGACAGAAGGCTTCTGTCTCCAGAGTAGGGGACATTTGAGGAACTGAGTTTGAGGGGGGCTGGGAAATCCCAGATCCCAATGTGTTGTTGACTGCTAGTAGAGGGATGGGGGCTAGAGCTTTGCCTTCAGGAGGAAGAAGACAGGCAAGCAGGCAGCACAGGGGCTTCTGGGGGCTGTGAAGAGCAGGTCCCTATGAAGATAGACTCTTCACCACAGACCATCCCAGTCAGACATGCCCTCATGATTCTGTTTGAAGGCTGTAGAGAAGCAGTGAGAATCATACTGCTCACATGAGCCTCATATATTTGTGCAGTGCCCAACTGGATGTGGGGAGGACACTACCCTGAAGAGTTCTGCCCATCCCCAGACCTGGCCAGACTAACCAGCTATTTCCTACATCCTGATCAGCATGCTGGGCTGACTTCTCCACAAATGTACAAATTCCTGACCCAGCTGGAGGACCTAGTGACTAGCGAGGCCAAGTCTGAGGAGGAGGAGGCCTGGGATGTGTGTCTGAGGGGACGGGTGGAGTGGTCATGGCTGAGCCCCACTGGGAAGGAGCTCTGAACACTGGATTCTCATCCACTGAGTGAGAACAAACTCCTCAACTGGCAACAGGTGTTCCAACCAAGGTGTACTGACAGTGATTGGATTCAGCAGAGGCAAAATCTCAACCCATTCCAATCCTATCAGCACATCTTCCAGCAGCAGTGGATCTCTAGTCACTGATTATCCTTTCACTGAGATACAGTCACCTCCCAGTGTGGTAGCAGAACCTGTTTCCAAAATCACCAGGAACCACCTGACTCAGAAGTGGTACAGCCTGATGCCATTCCACCTCTGACAGCATATCTTCTGGCTGCTGTGATCTCTAGCCAGCTGAGTCTCCACCCACTGAGACAGAACCACCTCCCAGAGTGGAAGCATGCATTTTATCCAAGGTAGTACATCAGCAAGCTGACACAAGAGAAGTTGAGCCTTACTCCATTCCACCTCCAGAAGTACATCTTCCAATGAAGTTGATCTCCACCTACCAGATTTTCTGTCTACCAAGATAAATTCACCTCTCTCTGTGATAATGCACCCTCTTTGCAAGGAAAAGAACAAAGCAGATAATATAATAGATGTTAAGTCACACCTCATTCCACCTCTGGCCGCATATCCTCTGACTGCTGGGTCTCATTTCTATTCTTTCTCAATCAGAAGATCCTGTCTAGTTACATATCTTATATTATCCTCCACTTTACTTTTCTGCTTTCTCTCTTGGTCACTCCTCCTCAACTCCTCCTTTCTCCCTCCAGGCACACAGGGATGGAATCAAGATACCCCTGTCAGAAGAGCTCAATTCCCAGTGGATCATCAGGGTCAAACACACCAGCAGTTATAGTCAGTAATATAGGATTTAGAATGCATGAACAGATGTCCCATGCAAATTCTCCAAGGGACCGAGGGGCCTGCTAAGGTGCGGATGGGAAGGAAGGGGCAAGCAGGTGGAGAGGACTCAGGGGAGGACTGTGTTCTACAGAACCCATAGCTGCCTTGAGCAGCAAGATGGTGAGTGAGGAAGGGAGAGAATCCACATGGCCAGTGGAGATTGAAGGATGGCCTGAGGAGACCCAGAGCAAGGCAGCCCGGGTGAGGAGACCACAGATGATTTTAACTGGAGTCAACAAATCCAAGAATCAATCAGGGAGCTATTCACTGTCCACAGATCCCACAGTCATGAGGGTGTAGGCAGACATGGCATTGTGCCACACAAACCAGTGTACACTCACCTGAGTGGCCTTGGCTCACAGGCTCCATGTCCAGGTCAAGGTGAAGATGAGACAGTTGGAGTAGAGTTCAAAGTGTCCATGGGCTTCCAACACCCTTTGCTGCTCCACCCTCCTTCCATGCAACAGAATCTCCTGAAGCTTGACTTGCAGTGACAAAGCTCTGAGCAGACAGTTGAAAAAAATGGGATTTGTTGACCCATAGCAGCCATTCAGGACAAAAAAACTATTAATGTTTGTATGGTGTGGGTAATGATGAGGAGTGCTGTAAGCAGACCCAGCTGCTGCAGAGAGACATGAGAGAACCCACCAGCTGAATGTGACATTTCATCTCTTATCTAAATGTCTGTGATCCTGTGGCCCATCATCTTGTTACTGGATACTTAGGTTTACAAGCTCAGGTGCATTTTCTCAATGATGAACAAATCAAAGGAGGCCATTCATTTTGGGAAAAATAAAAAAGATTTACCAAAAGCTAACTCCAAAAAGATGAGAGGGAGCATTTTCCTCAAATCACCATCTCACTGCTTTTAGCATGTGTTGGGGTCTTTACTATAAAGGAACAGTAAGGGAGGGAATATAATGGAACAATAGAGAAGTTCAGACTTCTATCCTTTCCAGGACCTCCATGCCTAGGGGAATGAAATGGGGATTGACATCCAGATGCCAAGATCTACATATTCCATCTATTCATCAGGGCTGATGTTTATGCTCTAGGCAGGAGATATTTTAGAGGGGAAATCCAATTTAAGTTGCCTTTTGCGGTCCCAATTACAATCTCATTGAATGTTGGCAATGTGAACCGACAACTGAGATAGAATGCTAGAATGTGAAATTATTATAGACAGCTATGTTAGTCAGAAGCTTTATAGGAAGTCAGATAGGGGTGGGCCCTCAGGAGAGAGTCAAGACACAAGGTGAAAACATACTACAACTGTGATCGGAGATGAATCAGTTGGAGGCCAGGCCTCAAGATAATAACAAAAGGACAAGGCCTACATACTTCCTCAAGGGATAAGTGATAACACCTGGTCTAATAAACTCTAGATAGGCATCAGTCACCTCAGTGGGCAACCAAGACCCCAAGATCCACCACCTACCCAAGTTCTTTATTCTTTCCATGCACACTTGTTGTGTAACTTGTTCCCCTATTGGCTCATTACTACCCATCTTTGCATTTGAATGGGAAGACCCGAGTGATGGGAAAAAGATTCGGTTTACTTGGACTGGATTGCCACAGGGATTTAAAACTCATGCATGCTCTTTGGGGAAGCCCTAGCCAAGGACTTGCTTGCCTTCCCCATGGAGAAATATAGCTGTGTCCTACTGCAATATGTGGCTGACTTACTGTTATGCAGCTCAACCCAAGAATGGTGATGGGAAGGCACCAAAAAGTTGTTGCTGCACTTACAGGAAAACTGGATGTAAGGTATCATGGAAAAAAGCCCAGATTTGTGTACAGCATGTTAAATATTTAGAATTTCAAATAACACAGGGCATGCATTGCCTTGGAAATAAAAAAAACAGGTTATTAGTTCCACCTCTAAACCCCAAACCAAGAAGCAGCTGGGAGTTTCTTGGGATAGCAGGCTTCTGTAGTATTTGGATTCTGGGTTTTACAGAAATCTCTAAACTCCTTTATGAAGCCCTAAAGGGACAGGAGAATCATCTGCATTGGACTGAAAATGAGGAAGTTTTAAAAAATTAAAATTGACTTAGGCAGCCACCCCAGCCCTAGACATACCAGATGTAAAGTGGCCTTTTACTCTATATGTGACTAAAAAAACCCCAACCCAGGTGGCCCTTGGAATGTTGACCCAAGAAATAGGCCCATGAAATCAACCGGTGGCATATTTGTCTAAGAATTTAGATTCAGTATCAAAAGGATGGCCTCATTGGTTTTGGGCCTTAGCAACTTCAGTTCTGTTGATTCACAAAAACAGACAAGCTGACTTTAGGTCAGGAACTGACTGTGCAGGTTCCACACCCGGTCCTAGAACTGCTAAACACAAGGGAGCATCATTGGCTCTCAAATAATTGGGTTACTCAGTATCAAGCCCTTCTCTGTGAGAATCCCCACTTTGGTTTATTTCTATAAAAACTTTAAATCCTGCTACCTTCTTGCCCATGGAGACAGGCCCTCCCAATCATGACTGCTTGAATGTCACTGATGAGCTCTTTTCCAGCTGCCCTGACTTGCAAATGACGCCCTTGTCCGATGCTGACCTCGTTCTTTTCATGGATGGGAGCAGCTTCATGGAAGGTGGGATTCATCATGCTGGATATGTGGTAACCATGAAGGATGAGGTGGTCCTAGTCAGGGCTGTCAGTGCAATGTGCTAAGCTCTGGGCACTCATACAGGCACTCCAATGGGCAAAGGGTGAAAAAAAGGTATATATATACTTTTGCTATGCATTTGCTACATTATACATCATTGGCATGATTTACCGAGAGTGATGTCTTCTCATGGCAGAAGGGAAGCTAATTAAAAATAAACAGGAAATTATACAGTTGCTAGAGGCAGTATGGGAACCTAGCAAAGTTACAGTAATATATTGTTCAGGACATCAGAAAGGCAGAGACTTCATTAAACAAGGTAACAAAGCTAATGCTGAAAGCTGAGAAAGACAACGCACTCAAAGCCCTGCTCTCACCACTCTGGAGGCTTGTGAGTCAATGCATGGCTGAAGAATACCAACAAGGACGACATGGATTATTGTGTTGTGCCAGATCACCACTGCCTTAAGATTCTTTGTTTTCAAATTATGGGTGTTTAGGCCTAGTTATGAAAAGTTTGATGAACAATATGTGACTTTTAAAATGGTAAAATGGGAAACAGAAGGCTATCCGTTTACAATATTCTTTGATAAAAACATTGTGGGGGACCTGGGATAACTTCTGACTGTGGGGGGCTAGTCTAGTGAAAAATTATATTGCCAAGAGAAAACACAAGTTTGGATCAACAGCTCCCTTGTTGGATGAACCACTGGTAATTATAACAATTGTAAACAAGGTCAATGTAATCCTATATCTATGTATATGCCAGTCCCATGGGATCTTATTTGGCTACAAGGAGTAATATATTTCATTAGGACAAGAAGTTTAAAAAGATCTTGAGGAAATTTGAGACACACTTCAGGCTTTAGAAACCCAACTAGATTCACTGGCCAATGTCATTACAGAATAGACATGCTCTCGATTTGCTCACAGCTCAAAAAGGAGGGACTTGTTTACTTTTTGGAGAAGAGAGTTGTTAATATGCTAATAAATCTGGTGTAGTACAAAAATCACTAGACAAACTAAAAGATCAGATCAAGGCTCTTGATGAGAAATTTGGTATAGGAGAGCTATCCTATGAGATTAATTTTACTTGGGCAGAATGAAAAAAACTTGGATAGGACCTCTTCTGAGTCCCCTTCTTGTTATAATATTAGTATTAATGTTGGTCCTTGTGTCATCCAATGAATTTCAAAATTTATATGGTAGCGCAGTGCTGCAGCTCAAGACTACCAAATGCTAGTGTTAAGAAACGTAGATAAACTGGATAGAACTTGTAATGGATAGAAGAATTATCCCGAAGTAAACAGAGGGAGGAATGATATGGAAAAGTTTTAGATAACTTAATAGATTGAATATTAAGGTAGTTGTAGAAGCAAAATAAGTAATGTGTTCTTTTAAGATTTGCTTTTCCTATAACTCCTTGTTTAAGGTGAGGATTATCTGACTCTAACCAGTAACTTCATTAACCTAACAAAGTTACTGTGCCAGGGTGAATTTACAATGTATATGGCCTATCTTGTGTCTGTGACTTGTAAATAGGAACTGGAATTGTATTTACATATCAAAGACCACTAGGGATGAGATAATGGCTAAAAAGGATATAAAAAGGGAAATGCTGAACAAAGGCTCGGATAAGGACCAGACTGGTTTCTGGCATTCCCGTCTGCGCGTGAGAAGAAATTTTATTATTTTATCCAAATTCTGTGTCTCTGTGTATTTCTTTCTGAGATTTCTGCAACACCTAACACTAACCATAATAACCTCATGCCAATAGTAAGGTACCTGAATTTCAACACTATCTGTAACCATTACCCTAGTAGGAATCCAAAAACTAACAATCATACCCTGACTAAAAAACTCAAGTATATGAATTTGAACCCTAAACCTAACCCTAACTCTATCATATCCATAATCCAATAAACAAGTAGCTAAATTCCTACACCATCCCTAGCCCTAATTCTAACACTAATGCTAACACTGACCATAAAACACAAACTCCAATACACAGATACTTATTCTCCAAGACTGTCACTTACCCTGTTTTCCCTAACCCTAACACTATCAATAATAGCCACACTACATTACTGATGTTCTTCAAATCCAAAAATACACCAAACCCTAACACAGTAATCCTAACCCTAACCATCACACTCACACTCCAATAATCAGGTACTTAAATTCCACCCATATCCCCAACCCTAACCCTAACCCTAACCCTAACTACCCATTGTAGCCACTTTGTAATGCCGAGGCACTTGAAATCCAACACTACCTCAGCCTAACACTAAACCTAACCCTAACCACCATACTCACACTCCAATACATAGGGAGTTAAATTCCGTGATTGTAACTTACCCCAACACAAAGCTTAAACCTAAACCTAACCCTAACATTAACCCTAACATTAATCTAACCATAACACTACCAGTCATATCCACACGGTAATACATTCTTCAAATTCAAAAATATACCTTACCCTTCAACTAATCCTAAGCCTAACCATCATACTCACAGTCCAATGAGGAGGCAATTTTATTCCAATTTTATCCCTAACCCTATGCCTAACCCAAACCCTATCCTGAACCCAAAGCCTAACACTATCCATCATAGCCACACTGCAATGCTCAGGTATTTGAAATCCAACAGTGTACCTCACCACAACACTAACCCTAACCATAATATTCAGACACATGCTATGATAATCATGTACATGAATTCCAGGAATATCTCTGATATTAACCATAACACTTATTCTAACGCTTACACTAACCATGATTCCCACACTCCAATAGTCAGGTAAGTGAAAGCCAACACTATTTGTAACTCTTACAATAACACAAAGCACAACCCTAAGAATCAAACCCAAACTCCAGACCTTCCAACCTCATGTCTGGTGCTTGCAATTGCCTGGCCTGCAGTTCCCTGCTCCTTCCATCCCATCAATTGTCACTTGCCCCTCGCCAGTCCCTGCTGAGGCTGCGGTAGGCAGGGACTCCACTCTAGTCCCCAGTGGCTAGTCCAGGAGGCCCTGAACTCCATGGGTGAGAGGGTGCACATGGCATCCTCTGCAATCAGGGTGGGCCCCTTCCTGCCCTGGTCTGGCCAAGGCAGTCGCGTGAGTTATGCACTCAGGTATGGGGCACCTCAGTTTGGCATGAGCCTGCGGAGAGCCCACCAGGGATGCCTGAGCTGCATGTCTGCCTCTGAGGCTGCCTACCATCACCATGGCCCATGGGAAAGTCAAGGAGGGGGGCAGCTGGAAGAAGTTCATCTGGAACTCAGAGAAGAAAGAGTTCCTGGGCTGGACCAGTGGCAGCTGACTTAAGATCCTTCTGTTCTACATGATATTTCATGGCTGCCTAGCCAGGATCTTCATTGGAGCCATCCAGGTGGTACTGTTGACCATTAGTGAACTGGAGCCTACCTACCAAGACCAGGTGGCCCCACAAGGATGAAAGCAAATTCCTCAGATCCAAAAGACTGAAATTTCCTTTCTTTCTGCTGATCTCAAGAGCTATGAGGCCCATATGCTGAATGTAGTTAGGTTCCTGGGCAAGCACAAAGAAACAGCCCAGAAGGATGACATGACTTTCAAGGATTGTGGCACTGTGCCCAGTGAACCCAAAGAACGAGGAGACTTTAATCATGAATGAGGTGAGCAAAATGTCTGCAGCTTCAGGCTCGACTGGCTGGGAAACTGCAGGATGAAAGTTATGGCTACAAAGAAGGCAAACCCTGCATCATCATAAAGCTCAATCGAGTTCTGGGCTTCAAACCAGAACCTCCCAAGAATGAGTCCTTGGAGTCTGTAGAGACATACACCAGGGCGAGATACAACTGGTAACTTCTGCCTGTTCAGTGCAAGCAAGAAGAAGATAAGGATAAAATTGGAACTGTGGTGGACCGGGGATTTAGCTCAGTGGTTCCACCGCCTGCCTTGCAAATGCAAGGACCCAAGTTCAATCCCCGGTACCAAAAAAAAAAAAAAAATTGGAACTGTGGAATAATTCGGAATGGGCAGATACACTGTTTTCCTGTGCAGTATTGTCCCTACTATGGCAAACTCCAAGTATCTGTAGCCCCTGCTGGCCATATGGTTCACCAACCTCACCATGGACACTGAAGTTCACATTGAGTGTAAGGCATATGGTGAGAACATTGAGCACAGTGAGAAAGACCATTGTCAGGGACGCTTTGATGTAAAAATTGAAGTTAAGAGCTGATCACATGCACAAATCCTCCTCACTAGCCATTTAATAAGTTAAAAAATTACAAAAACAAAAAAAGCTACTAGTCTTGAACAAACTGTCATATTTATGGGACCTACACTTAATTTATATGCTTTACACTAGCATTCTGCATTTAATAGGTTAGAATGCAAATTTAAAGTGTAGCAATAGCAACAAAATATTTACTCTACTGTAAATGACAAAAAATTGTAGGGGACAGGGGAAGGGGACGTTACCAGAACCTCTGCAGTTAGTCCTGGTCTCCTGCGAGCCACGGCAGCACACGGCGAATTACAGGAAAGGTAGAAAA